>PVIJ01002431.1:0-161263 GCA_004024925.1 Scalopus aquaticus | reverse complement strand
ACATACAAGCTGGGGTACAGGCCAGAGGCGTGGGGCGGCGAGAGGGTTCACCAGAGCCAGAGCGGGTAGCAGAACAGGCAGATCAGAAATACACTGCTGAGGGGAGCAGCGGGCAAGGCAGGAGAGGTCTGCCGCGCCATGTGGGATTCTCCCTGGCCGGGAGTCGAACTTGCGTCGCCGCTGCCGACAGCTCCACCAGGGAGGCCCGACAGTTGGATTTTGAATGTTGGAACTAGAAGTGTTTGGGGAAGGGAGAGTTTACTGGATTCCTTGACTAGCTAAGATTTTCTGTTTTCTCCCTGAATTATAATTGGATTCAATTACTAACAAGATGAGGACTAACTTAAAAAACTTTAAAAATTAACTCTTTTACCCCCAATGAATGAAGAGGCAGCCCAGACAGATGGGTGACTGGGTTTGCTAGGAATAGTCTCCGAAGGGAGAGCAATCACAGGCATGTTGGTCTTGGGTGAGGCACAGTGCAGTGAATCTTCCCTATACCTGCTCTAAATACCACCCATCAGGAGCTATAGGATGTTTTTATTTTATTTTATTTTTTTAGTTTCATGGCCAGGTTTCTTTATTTTTATTCTTAATTTACAACACGGTGTAAGATTTAGAGGTACAGGCTCTCACCTCTTCAAATATATGCTACCACACCACATCCACCCACCTCCAAGGTACCCAGAGTCCTGTTTTTAAACTTTGTAAAACTAGTTTTATTAATACTTGGAATATGTGTCATTTTCTACAAGATTTCAGTCTACCTACAAGCAGTCAAGCTGTCCTAATCTTTTCTTAAAATGAAAATCAATGTGGAGATAAGAATACTCCCTAAAATATTTCCGTAGAAAGGAACAAAGGAAAAGGCAGTACATTGGCACAAGCCATTTTGATTTCAATTCTTGTATATTCTGCAGATATTAAAAGGAGAGAATGAAAGGCATTCAGTCATAATAAAAATATAATTTGTTATAATGCCAAAATAACAGGAACAGTAATGCAACAGCACTGAAGGAAATGTGATAGAAAATTATAGAGGCAGCATTAAGCTGAATCCAATTAAGACGCCATACATTTAATGACCTCCGGAGAAAGTTAATTTTTTAAGCCACTCTTTCTCTACCTGGAAACATCTCTTTATGTCTAACTTAAATATCTCATGGTGCAATTTAAATTCATTTCCTTTCTGTGATGCCCAATGGAGTAAAAAGTATAGACTACTTTCCTTTGAGGGATAAGCCATAATTTGTTTAAAGATCAATAAATATGCAGCTTCTCAGATTTCTCCAGGCTAATGACTATATTTAATGTTTCCTTAGAGGTCCTCAGTATTGTCATTCTACCCTGAACTCTGTCTAAATTCTCTGCATTCCTTTTAAGTTGATGAGTCTCATAGTCATTTTCGTAGTCTGCAACTCTATATGCCAAGTGAATGGTGCACAGCACTCCACAAATAGGCTTAGCTGCCGCGCATGCCCTGCCATTATACATAATCTGCACTGCGCCTGTTCTGCATCCTCTTAATGCACTACAGTGGAGTGAAGTATGAACAGAAATGCCAAGCATGTGATTCCACTTAAGTGGTATTTGTAGATCTGTAGGTAAAAGCAGTTTTTTGAGTTGTTTACCTTTCCTACTTGATTTTTTTCCCTTTATTTTTTTCACCCTCTTAAAAGGTAAATTGCTGAGACCTGGCTGTGTATGACTTGGGACTGTGTTTTAAAGTTTCCCCCTGTGTTGCTCCTTTGCAGACCCTAGCAAATAGATTATAATACTCAATCTGTGTCATTTTCCTTGCTTGTTGTGTTTTCTTTTTCAAGTCTTTAGAAAAATGATGACTTGGTATGCTTTTCATTCTTATATGCTACCTCTGACTTTTACAACTATTTATTTTTCTTCAAATTATTTCACCAGTTATCCTACTGCTTCCCTACCATTTCACAAATATCTTTTATGTTTTTATTTTAAAAAAGTGAAATCATCACTTGCCTGGAATTTTTATATTTGGAATGGGCATCAACTGATTCAAACAACACTTTCATTTAAACTGAGAAAAATTATTGAATTTGGAAAACTGGGCACAAGTGCAAGGTACATAAGCTTTGTGAACGAGCAACATTCTATGTTCCTTAAATGTTCCTTTGTGTTTTTGCTTCTCTCCTTTTATGAATAAGAGGAAATGAATTACATATTATGTAATGAGTTACGCACTATCAATTAATTTGTAATTTTGTATGGAATGACTGAGGTTATTGCTGGGGATTTTTCTTTATATTCATAAATTAAGTACTTAATTGTGACACGTACAATAGCTTGCACTTGATGGCCATAAGATCACACAAGCTTTAGAAAATTAGTTCATCTGTGCAATATATCTCGTGTTGCCAAGGCATGTCTTCAACAACAGTTCAAGGTCTTTTAATTTCACAATTTCTCGAGTAATTTTCACTTCAAGCTCTGGAATGCTGATAATTTTCACCTATTTTAGCACAATTGTCATAATTCATTACTCTTATTAGGTGATCCATTACATTCACAGTTAAACTTAGACTCACTAATTTTCTTAGAACCAACAAAATATCTTCTAATGAAACAAAATTTTTCTCTTGTCAAAGATGTCATTATTTCTCCCAAAAAGAACTTTGGATTAAAATTAAAAATACTACATACATTAGTTACTTCACAAGCAAATTAATAGATCATCATGAAGGATTGAGATGTGTTAGTACTCTCATTTAAGAGTCATATTGCTTAGTGTCCTCATCAACAACTATTCCATTCTGTGATGGCAATCCTTAATAACCAATTTTATATTACAAGTTCTATCATGATAAAACTTAACCTACTTAATAAATAATATTTTACATGGAACTCAGGCAGGTAAAATTATCACTGCTAGTTTTACTACTGGACTAAATGCATTGCTCAACCAAACACTAAAATGGATTCTTTAAAAAAAGTCACTATTGTAATTCTAAAATTGGTGAAGGTCAATATTTAGCATCACTGACATCACCCATAAAAAATATGAGGAGATATACAAAAAATGCTAGACCAAAAACTGGGTAATAACTACATTATGACCATGTTTATTATATAATTATGAAGCTGATACAGGGCAGCAAAGGGCACTAAAACTGGCCAAGGACACTGCCCAAATAGTTTACAGGTCACAGTCTGAGTTCTTCACCTGAGCACACAATTGTAAGACTACTCGGGCTCACAGAACAATAGTGGGATTTATTTAACAAACCAGGGAAAAACAAAGAGTCACTGAGGCCAAAAATGGCTGCTTACCTCATCCGAATCAGTGTCCAGTGTTTAATAGTCCTAAACACAAAGGCTCCCAAGATGGAATCTTCCTGCCACTGAGGTCCTGGCTCATGTAGCAGCCAGACTACAGGCCAAGATCCAACTCATGAAGACAGCAGAAGACACAACAGGAGATGCTCACCGGAGCAGCCCAGATGCTCCAGTGCAGCACCAGACAAGTGACACTGAAAACAGCAGCTGCAGTGGCCTAAGGACCAGACAAACCGCCACACTCACACAGCTTAGTGAGGCACCTGCTCCGGGTCTTCGCCTTCCCTGCCAGGCTGTAACAGCAGCAAAACCGGAAACAGTTTCAATAACTCAGCTACTTGCAAAGCCTCCGATCTTTTCCTCTCTGAGGTTGCCTACTGGAACCCTCTCTGTTTTCTTCAAAGGCCCGCAATGGCCTTCTAGAAGATCCACATGGTAGGGACAGAAATAGCTAACCTCAGAATCCCTAAAGATCCGAAAACGCTGAAATTCTGGACACTGAATCCTGGAGCCGCTTCTGTAGTCCCTTATCTTTCTTATCAGAGTCTCCACCCACGCCCGTACTTTGTTGGCATTTTCTCTGGGGCTATTTATCCTCACCAGCACCCCCCTCCAGGGGGCACCACATGTAACAGTCCTTGGCTTCAGGCACCATTTATAAAACCAATAGTGTCTTAGTCGACATATGTAGTGAAAGAGGGATTGGTTTTGGATTAAAATGTACATACTACGTCACATAACATTCTGTGAACATGAGCAATTTACTCTGTAGTGTTTATTTTTTCCTAGTAGAAATGGTAATGATATTGCTTCATATACTTAAATGTAAAAACTACAAAACTCCTGATGAAAAAATACTTAACATAGATCATTTTTCTGAATTTACCATGTATGGAGCTACAGCACAGATGAGACAACCATAGTTCTCATCCTCCTTCTACTCTAGTTGGCAAAAGGACATAAATCAGGTAATTATAATTTGTTGCAACTATAGTGGACACTGTTAAGGAAAAGCAAATAAGGCCAGAATACCTATTTCTGCAATCTATTCTAACCTGATAGCTAAGAGAAGCCACACCAATAAAGTAGATTTTAAATTGGGATCTGAAGCAAGAAGAACAGGCTTTTAGCCAGGTAAAAAATCAGAGAAAAATCTTTATATATCTGAAGGAGTCGAACGTTCTGAAATTTGAAGAGCTCGGCATGATCTCAGAATGACATGAAAGCCAGTAAAACCATGAGAAGCTCTTACATATCTCTTTTCCATAAGTGACCTGTTTGTGAACTCCCTAATATTTTTATTTTCCTGCTTAATTTTATTTTTTGTATATGAAAGAGGCAAAATAATTGCTTAATCGAAGCCTGGGTATTTTAAGTTGGTAGGCCAGCCTAATTATGCCTTCCTAAACATCAAACTTAGCCATAACTATACTTTCATTTGACAAAAAAATGATCGCACACATTTATATTAAAAAGAACTCATTTGATTGCCAGACTGGAGGCATCAGGAATTACAGGAATCTCATAGGTCCACATTTTAAAATTTGTTATTGCTTGTAGTTAATAGCGTAAAAAATGTGCAGTTGTATTTAGTTTTCCATTCTTTACCAGATCAATTGGGATCTTTCCAATTGATGGTTTGATGAGGTTGTTTTTTTTAAAAAAAAAAAACATTAAGCATATATAAGTTCTGCTTCCTTCTTTGCAACCCTCTAGAGATTTCCTAACTTAAATTTGTCATATTCTTTATGTAGGAGACTATTAAACATTTGTCTCAGAAAAACAAAAAACAAAACAACGAAGATTGCTGAGCTATCTTCTAGAGGCCCTATCACTAAACAATGTACACATTACTTTTAGTTTAAGCATGAACAGATGTGCATTTTTCCTTATTTATTTCATCTAAGAACCATCACTATCATAGGCAATTTGACAACCATTCTGCTTTAGGCCAAAGGGCTCAGTAAATGTTTATTGCTATTGTCCCAGGCAGTCACTTCTAAATTAGCATTTTTCTACTGTTACTACTGACCTTTTACATCATGCCTTAAATATGGAAATTCAAAGGAAAATTAGCAAGTGTAACATAGCTATTAAAAAAAAAAGTTGTTTTAGTCCTTATACTTCTTTGGTATATTGCAAATCCTAATTACATATTCCATATGTTTTGCGAGGACACAAAACATTAAAAGAACTTTCTTGATTGTTTAGCTTAAAAGCTTTATTGCTAAACAGCAAATATATTCAGTCAACCATCTATCAAGTCAACCATCATTTAAATGAACAGGGAAGAGTGTGACAAATAGATCTACTAGAATTGCTTCTTTTAAATCAGTAGCATCAGTACCAGTTGAAGTAGACTCTAATTGAAATGCATTTTCACGTGTTCAATTCATTCCAAACACAAGCTTTATACAATTACCTCGTCAGCCAAGAATGGGCAAACATGAAACCATTATTTCCGTTGACATTTAAAAGTTTGGATATTATTGACATACACTGATTGATTGATTGCCCAAGCTATGTAGATTTAGCCAATTTTTTAAAGTAAAACTGCAAATCTGCTTGTGAATTTTTGTTATATTATGATTTTTTAGTAGAATGTCATGCTTTCTCTTCCTTATAACACTTTCCTATATCATTATATCCTGTTATTTCATTTTCCTTGGCTTTCTCGTCTTACCAATCTGGCTCTTAGTTTTTTTGTAATTTAAAATCTTCCCAAGCTAACAATGAAATTTCCTCTTCTTTCATTTACTCTTTATCATCCTATTGTTCACATTGACTGCCAGTTTTACTTGACATTAAGTTGCATAAAACAATATATTTATTCTGTTATTGAGATGTTTATTCTAATGCATTGAACAAATAAAAGACAAAGCTACATATATGATCTAACTGTAATCACTGACATCACCTTTTTTCTCCTTATTAATATCCTAATCTTAAGCCTATTATTTGATATTTTAATTCTGCTACAATTTCCTAAATAACTTATACTTACATTTTCTCATTGTTATTACTAATAATTCCTTAATAATTCATTTTTTCCTCATACTTAGTCTCCTCCCAATATGAATGAATGCTTAACAGATTAAAATTTAATAATGTTTATAACACAGGTATTATTTGAGAAACATTAGAAGGCTGTTTCCTCTTCCACAGTCCACTGACTGATTTAGTGGCTGTAATTTTGACTTTTAATGAGTTATGAAGACATGTTAACATAAAATGGTTATCAAATCTCTATCAGTCTTTATTTTCAGCCTAAAACAGAATCCTAAGAGTCTAGACTATAAATCATAATTACTATTACAAATTACAATACATACATGATTATAAATTATATATAATTACAAATATAATTACTGTAATAATGGATGGGAATAGATAAGATGCTTTAACAGAGAACAATTGTTTGCTCTCTAGGGTAGTGGAAAATTGGAAATATCTGGGAGAATCCATCAAAGGATGAGGTTGTCATCCTCTGGACCTGAGGTGAATATTAAGAGTCATTGCCAATTTTCTTATGTTGCCTGAGCCTGACAATGGAGGAAAGGCCTTCTATTCTTATCTTTCTTCTATGCCTCCCACTATTCCACTTTGAATATTTTACATTTTCAACTAGATATCCTTCTGTCTCCCACATTTCTTTGTTTTTCTCATTTTCCTGTGAACATAAATTGGAATTTTCTAACACACAATATATATGTTTGTGAAAGTGTCTTGGTTACAATGCTTACCCTGTGTCCAACAGAGGATACTGTTTCTACATATAACTAAGCTTAAAATTCAGTCATGTGATATAAGTACCTAACTCTCAACCTACTCTTAGTATGACACATTGTTTTCTCCATGGGGATTGGTTTTCCTCTTGATTTTTGCTAACATTTCTTTATTTGCGAAAAAGTGCTCTTTACATGCAATTGTTCACATTGATTTTGAGTTTCCTAGTAAAGCATTTCCTAAAGTAGTACTTGTACTTCCTGTTGATGCCTCAAGAACATGTTAACCAAAATTAACTTTTTTTTGTTCTTCTTTTCCATTATACCTGAAATACTAATGCACATCTTTGGGGACATCTTCTGAAACTGTATCCAATAATGCTTTAGGAAAACAAAAATTGATGAACTGTTAACAATTTCCTACTGGAATAATATTTTCCCATTATAATACTTATTATATTGGGATTATTGTAATATTTCCCAAACTAAAATATTTAATAATGTTAAATGCGTTATTAATAAATATTAGAAAACATTAAATATATTACACCCTCTAACTACATAGAAAATTTCTGGAAAAATACACAATAAAATATTAAGAATGTTATTCTCCTAAGCAATGGACTTGGAGTCTAGACTAGGAGATTTATTATTGTATACTCTTCATTCTTTCATTTAAATGGTTTGACTATTATAATAAAGCAAGTCATTGATTTTTATTTTAAAATAATATATGATCACTGAACAGTACATGACAAGTGAGGCACAAACATGTCTTGTCTAGTAACAAAACCCAACATAGTTGTAAAACTCTTTTTTTGCTATATAAACCACTTGCTTTCCATAATGTATTTCCATTGTGCACATGCAAACACACACACACACACACACACACACACACACACACACACACAAGTGCATTCTAATTCAACTAGTTACTAATAAATGGATCATAATTTTTAAAGTAATATCATTTCATACACATATATTTATTCATAAGTCTGAGTCTTGGAAGTATGTTATCATTATTTAGAAAAATATACAATTCTCCTTCACATATGATGATTGTAGAGATTTGTCTCTAATATTAATTGTATTTCTGGCTAGCTATTATTTTCATTCCTCAGAGACTAGTTTCCAAGAGAGTTGTCCAGTACCACACAGAGGTAGTGTATGGCAGAAATATGTAGGACATCTAAGAGACTCTTGGGGAGACTCACTCTTTGATAGGCTAGTATTGCCCATAAACATGGGCAGGCTGTGTTTCTTCTGGGGAAATGGAGGCAGAGACAATGCCATGTACTTCTCAGCATGACAACTTCTCCTCTTTGCTAAGACAACCCTACCCAGACCTGCTGAGAGAAATAAAGAGAGTCACTTTTCAAAACAATTATGACTTTAATGCTCTTTGGAGATGAAATTCCTGGCTGAGAGTCTAGATACAATGATTATATTTTAAACAACAAAGAATTCTAAAAACAGTTTATGTTGGGAAGAAAATGGAAATCGCCAGTGCTATTCTCATAATGTTAATTTGATTGCATGTTGGTCTACTTATAGCCAGATGTCCTCCTTTGCTGTTGAGCTCATTGGGAAATTAAGATTCCATGCATTTCTCTAATTGAGCCTTTGAAAGGAAATCTTCTGTCTTTCTCACAATCATAGTCAAAGACAAAATCACACATCTATGTTAATAAGTCATCTTTACCAACAAAAGCCAAGAGATAACAGTCTTATTTGTTTAGTGATGGAGATGTATGAAGGAAGCAGTTATATAATCTACCAAAAATGTCAGCTGTCCCTACTAAGGGAGCTCTGGAAGTTACAACTATGCTTTCTTACTTGTATGAGGGATCAGATATATATAGTGGAAAAGTGCTCTTGACTAATTATCTAGTCAGTAACCACTACAGAATTCCCTAGTAAGAAACCAATTCTTAAAAGTCAGAGGAGATTAAAAGTAAATACACAATTTTAATCAAAGACCAGGAAGAAAGCATGCCACATCAAGTGGTCTTTGCCATAGGAGAGTGTTAAAATGTAGAAATTTTGAGTATATCAGAACACAATTTAATTAAAACTAATTAAAAAATCAACCAATGATTTATAAAATCAGTTGTTTACCAAAATTGTACTCTGTGATATTTTAGCTTGATAACTTTAAGGTAAAATTCAACATTTAATATAATAACTTCATTTTTTACCTTTTAAGGGTTTTAACTTGAAGCATTAGACCATTAGAATTCCAAACTATTTCCTGCCTCTGTATAAAAGAAAAAGTTAAGGTATTTGATTACCAGAATCCAAATAATTTATTTAGATTTAGAGAAATGTGTCAGTTATCATATTTTAAAAAAAGAACTAATCTAACTAATTATAGTCCTTTAATTGTATTTTATCAATATGATGATGCATGCTAACTTTAATTCAGGTGGGCTCTTCCATTTGCTGATTATTCATAATTACTTCTGTGATATTAATTCTCTGATTCATACTAGATAATCCAAGATATCAGAAAAGAGAAAATTCATAAGCTAATTTTTATATTTATTTGAAGCTGGAAATGGAGGTATTATTTTCTTACAATAGGAAATCATAATATATATAACAGTAATTATAAGTAGGAAGTTTAAATCAATAAAATCATAAAAAGCTTTTATATGAGATTTTAGGAAGAATCTTGAGAAAATGAAACATATCTGGAGGAGAGCTAGCATGATGATAAGATAAAAAAGAGGTCATATGATAAATAATTACAGGAATTGCATATCTGGTCTATAAGATTACAGATTTAAAGAAAATATATTTTATATATGTGTGTATAAGTTGAATTTAATGTACATAGGAATCCCAGAGCAGAAGTTCACAACTAATATAGAATAGCCAAATTTACAGAGATATTGTAAAGTATATTATTCTAACAGTCACTTCCAAAAGTTCTTGATTTGTTCATTTTTATTTCTAGTGTTCTACTTTTGGTTTAAGACAGATCCTATTATCTCTCAATTGGATTACTATAATAGCTTCACTACTGACATGCATATCTCCAGTTTCCCAAACTTAATGTTTATCCTTTAATTTTGCTCTCATTAGAACTTTCTAAAATAGTCTTTCCTTACTTTCTATCAATTTGATTCCATTTTGACACATGTCATAGTATTATTGAGCTATTTACTTATTATTTAATTTCTCCCAGGAGGAAAATGATCACAGTATTATATTCATTTCAATACCTGTGGCAATAAGACATTGTCTGGAACATAGTTGGTGATAATTTTTTTTAGGGTAAAAAATGGAAATGCCCATTCAAGAAGTAGCTGCTGGTTTTTCAGGGATGTTAGAAAAACTGGCTATCTTCACATGGGGATATATTTGAGAGCCCCCAAGAACACCAGCAAAAATTGAGATTTTATGATTGTAAAGTAATTTCAGAAAATAAGATCTCAGACCTCCACACACACAAACTCATAGAAGTATGCATGCACAACTGCAACATTAACACATAAAGCTTGCTCCAGAGAAAACCATTAGAATCAGCAATTTTCTTGAAGTAATCGGTAGTGGAGACAGCGTGTTAGACAATTTTGTACACTGTCTTTCTGCCAAGTTGTTGGTAGAAAAATCACTGAAAGAACAGATGAACATGATGTGGTAAGAAATGTAGGTATTCATTAGACATGGTTAGCTAACTGGTGTGGTAAAACAAAGTTTCAAAATATTCAAACAACTTTTTTTTTTTTACCAATAAATGGCACTAATCTTGTTATTAAATAACAACAACACACCCTATTATTTACTGCTTGCGAAAAAATGGAGCTTTTGTAAGAATCTGTAGAGTACAAAATATGTATGTCTTAACTCCTGAATGAAAATTAGATGTTTAAAAATGAACTCTCAGAAACACATAAGATCAGTTTAAACATAAAAGGGAAACAGATTATATTGATTTTTGGTTTCAATTGAGTTCAAATGAAAGCAACATATATTTAGCACTGACATATAAGCATAAATGAAAAAGAACCATGTAAAAGTAGAAGCTTATATATTTAAGATTTAGATAAAACTCAGCATTATCTTTAAACTTTAGATATCTGGATTTTGAAAAATTATACTGAAGTGTTAGCCTGGTTAGAAAAGTTCTGGAATACCACAATGAAATGTCCTTCAGATATTTAAGGGGCAACATACAATAAAGGGTACAGATACACAGTGTGTTAGTTAAAGAGAAAAGCTAACATTAGTAAATGTCATTTGAAGGACTATAGACTTGCATATAATATAATTCAATCTTTTGTCCTATGAGGAAACCTGATGTCAAAGTGATACTAATGACATCCTGACATTGACTAAAGAACTGTGTTGCTTATCTGTCCTAAGTACCAGATTCTAAGTTCCTTCAGGGCAGGGATTTTTTTACTTTGTCTACTGCTGTCTTATTTCCTGTGCCTAGAACAGTGTAAGTCCTATGGTAGACACTTCATTTGTCCACAGTAAATCAAAAGAATAAGGACTTTGAAGATTTTGATAGAAATTTTTTTAGAATTTCCTGAGGAATATACTTTTAAAAGATTTATTTATTTTATGCATACAAGCTGGGGTATAGGCCAGAGGCGTGGGGCGGCGAGAGGGGTCACCAGAGACAGACTGGGGAGCAGCACAGGCAGAGCAAAGGAAAAGAACTGCTGAGGGGAGCAGCCGGGGAGGCAGGAGAGATCTGCGGCGCCATGTAGGAATCTCCCTGGCCAGGCATCGAACTTGCATCGCCGCTGCCGCACTTAACAGCTGTGCCACCAGGGAGGCCTGAGAAATATTTTTTTTAATTTCTTGTCTTTGCTTATAATCAGAGACTTTAAAAGAAAATTTAAATAATTTTAAAACAAATGATTTTAAGGTCGTCGATATAAATGCATGTCTTTGTTTAAACAATGCTCAAAGTTGCTTTCATCCTCCTTTTAATTTTTGTTAATATTATCAGTAGCTAAAAGTGAATAGTAAGTGAAATTCAGAATGTAGGCACTTATCATTGTAGATGATAACCAATTAAGCATTTCCCCTTTAATATACCATGTGCAAACTAAAATGATAACCTAGATGATTGCTTTTACAACAAAGTTTTTCTATCAGATTACCACAAAGGTTATCAGCTCTCTATTGTGTGACAAATTATCATGAAATTTGACAACTTAAAACTGCCAATAAATATTATCTCACATACTCTCTGAGGGTCAGGAATCCAGGAATGGCTTTGCTGGGTAGTTCTGGGTCACAAGTTGCAGTAAAGCTGTCAACTGGAGCTGCTGTCAGTTGATGCTTGACTAATTCACCTTGTTGGCAGGACAGTTTCTCAGTTCTGAGTTTCCCTTTGGCCAGAGTTTGCAGTTTCTCACCACAGGTTTTTCACACCAGGAGAGAGATGAGAAAAAGCAGGAGAGGGAGAAAAGAGGGAGGCAGTGGAGGGACTGAACTGGGAGAGACAGGAGGGGAAGAGCTAGAGAAACAGAGACAGACAGAATTTGCATAGGTGTTACAGATGCAAGTGCAGTTTTGTAACTTAATCCTAGAAATAAAATACTCATCACATGCTCTTGTTCACACAAGTTATCCCTAAAACAATGTGTGGGGGGACCTATGAAAGAGTGGGGACTTACTAGGAGCCATTATGGAGGTTGCTTTTATAGAAATTATTTGATCAATAATTTGTTAGCTACTGAAATTTTAGTCTGATTTTATTTTTTAGTCTGATTTTAAAAAGTTGGGAGTGGGTGTGCTGCCTCAAGGAACTGTTCATCAGATATTTAAGGGGAAACACCAAGACTGATCACATAATTAAAGGAGGGTATATGCAAACTATGATGATGGTAGTGGGAGCCATAAATATTTTATAGTTTAGTTGTCTAAACGGTCAAATACTGTTCTTCACATCTGTGTGATGCTTTTATTTCCTTTTGATGAAAAATTATGTTTCAAAATAAAAGGAGGCATAAAAGAGGAGGCCATTTTCATTGTATATTATGCACTGCAGTTTTTGAAAGAAATAAAAACTGAAGTAATAAAAATTAACAGTTCAGAATATCCAAATAAATTCTTTCAAAACAATAGAGTACATAGCAAAAATATACCTATGTTGTCTCCTCATCTAAAGGTTCAAGTAGTTGAAATAGCTAAACGACTGATTCTAGAACTGTTTCTTTTGTAATGCATACATGCAGTATTAAAAAATCATCCTCATGGTTATTAACATCATAAAGCTAGCAAAAGATTGTTCTTTCAGCTATGGATCAGAAGCAAGGTTCTTTTCAGTTTCTATTCACACGTAACAATTCTTTGGCAATTTTTCTAGAAATACATATTCTCCTCAAGTATAATATCCTTGGGAATAATAGCCATGGAACAAAATGCTGGGTTTGTAAAACATTTTGAGCTCCGTGGGGAACAAAAGTTGCAAGGAAAGTACAAAGTATTATTGGCAGCAGACTCACAATTTATTCTTATTCTCTCCCCAAATCCTTTCCTCTGTCCTAAGGAAAGAAAGTTCCAGTAAAGACATGGAAAGGGCCCCATCGTTAAGTCTGGCTATGTCCCTTGGGTGAATCCACCTCTGGGATCCAAGTAGCTTGGAGATCCCATGTCAGGATTCTTAGTTTTCAACAATAAAAATTGTGTCCAGCAAATTTAAAAGAAAAAGGTATTTGCTACAAAATATTGGGCAATACAGTGAATTCCTAGTGGATCCAGAGAACTAGGCTTGGTGCATATCAGCTAAGGATAATTCCAAACTAAATAAAGAGGAGAGGGAGAAGGAATCACTACTCCCCAATTGACAGTATCTCCCCACCCCCCTGCCTTTACCATATACACATCTTCATCTAATGTGCCCATGGACTAAAGCATGTAAGCAGAAAAAAATTATCTACACCTATGTTATTTGATATGAACTCAACGAGACATATTGAACATTGGACCAGACATTGACTTAGATGTTGGAAATAGATGGTCTCCCTGGTGGCACAGCAGTTAAGCGCTGCGCTGTGGAGCTGTCGGCAGCAGCGATGTCAGTTCGACACCTGGCCTGGGAGATTCCCACATAGCGCGGCAGACTTCTCCTACCTAGCCCGCTGCTCCCCTCAGCAGTGTATTTCCTTCCATCTGCCTGTGCTGCTCCCCACTCTGTCTCTGGTGAACGCTCTCGCTGCCCCACACCTCTGGCCTATACTGCAGCTTGTATGCATAAACAAATAAATCTTAAAAAAAAAGATATTGGAAATAGAGTCATAAGAAATCAACCCAAAACAAAGCAATTGCCCATATGAGATTATATTCTAAAGGATGTTATCAGTTAAAATATTGCTGATACTCTGTTTATCAATTAAACTTCAACTGCATTCACCTCGAAGTTTATTGTGCTCTACTTACACTCCCACTTTTGTGGCATTGCTGGGTATTGTGGGAGCCAGTCTCTGTATGGGCTTCTTCAGAACATACTCATAATACCAGGCACAATAAAGAATAACAAGACCTTATATAAAATTTAAAAACTTTCCTCACAATAGAATGATAAGCAAAACTTTATTGTTAAAGATAATTTTATGGTCTGAAAGTAGTAAATACAAGTATTATTTTTAGTCATTACACAGAAGAAAGTTTCTGTAACCACACATATCAGTATTCTATAGTCTGATGCACACTTATAATCAGTAGTTTAGTAAATTATACTCTCCTATGAACTAACAAAATGTTCTCCTACAGAAGGAACAGTCCAGTCGGGATATTTTTAGCAGGCCCTTTGGAAATTATATAATCAGTCTAACACATGTTAAAGAGGGAGCGTGATTCTTTAATCCTTTATTTACTTCAAATTGATTTGAAGTCTGTTGGAATCAGATGATTAAACCTTTCTAAGATAGCTGGAGCAGGGGAACAGACCATTTGCGAAGGCTCTAAGACTGGGAGGAAAATCTTATTACATCTTATTACGCATGATTTTCTCTTGTAAACTCATACAGGATATTCCCTGCAATGTAGGAATGTTTCTGAAAAATAATTATTTAGCAAGTCAATAAAATATAAGTCAGATGGATAGCTAGGAAAGTAGAGGGAGACATAAGTATCTTTGGTGCAGAAAAAGCAAGATGTAAAAATTAAGAATATCATTTAACCTAGAAGAATTAGAAAACAATTTTGTGAGGCAAGATTCTACTTAACAGCTGGAACATGGAAGAAGGGGATTTATAAATACTCCAGAATTCAGTGGTACATAATCAGAAATATCTTTCATGTAATTCCACCACAACATATTGTCACCCTCTTTTACCCCCTTCTTCTGCTTGTTTCTGGAGGAAAACTGCTGCTGGTCTTAGCAAAGTCCAGCCCCTTTGCTGATTCATCAATCTTAATTCCTTGTTTCAGCTCAAGAACACATCTCCAATAATTGTTCTAGATGACTTTTATGGTATTTATGTTATAATTACATACTGTAATCTTTCTAATAATATGACATCACATTTTTTGGAATCCCACTTCCCCTACTGCTCTAAGTAAGCACATTTCTCTGTTCCCTTTTGCTGCACAGCTTATCAAAAAGGTGTTTCTAATTCATCTTCTTGGTTTTTCACATAAGCTCCCTCTAATATTTCTCTTTGTCCAAACAATTCCAGTAAAACTACTATCAAGCTACATACATACATGCATATATATATTACATGTGTGTGGGCATATATATATATTTATACATATGTGTGTGTGTGTGTGTGTGTGTAAAATTCAGTAGACAATACTCGTCCTTGTCTTACTTGACTAAACATTGAAGAAGCAGAGTTCTGAAACTTTTCTTTCACTTTTTTTTGATTATTCTGTTGGTTCCCTTCCTTCATTGGTCATTCATTTCCCTAAAGTTTTGGTAGCAATCAGAGCTTCTACATCTTTTCTTCTATGTTTCACTCACTCTCTGTGTACTCCCAAACAAGCTCTTGGCTTTAAAACCATCTGTTTGCTAATGACTCCCAAATGTATCTCTACAGCGTAGACTGTGCCCTGAACTTCTAAGCTCTGGATCAATTTGTTTACTTCATGGCTTTGGATGTCTTTATTTTGCTCTGTGTGTGCTAGAGACACAAGAGACTTAAGTTCAAAAGCAACTCCTAATCTTCCCTTCTAAGCTATCTCCACATTTCTCTTCACTTTAATTATGGCAGCTCCATCCTTTCTAGGTCAAAACCTTGGAGGCATAGTTGAATTCTTTCCTTTTGTCACTCAGATTTGATGCATTAGCAAGTCCTATTGACTTTTTCTATCAAATATATTCAAAATATGACCACTTCTCACTATCTCCACTTCAACCACCCTTGTCTATGCTACCTTCTCTTTTGCTTGTATTATTATCAGGGCCAACAAGTGATCTTGCTACTAATACCCTTGTCACTCCCATTCACAATTTATTTTCTACACATTAAAGCGAATGTAAGTAGGATTAGTCCACTTCTCTGGTGAAAATATCCTATCTCACTAAGAGTATAAGATTAAGGAATCACAAGAGCCAGCAGGCTCACTTTCCATGTTCTTGATCCAGTCTGCATATTAAAGTCATCCAAGGAGCTATTAAAAGATACCAACAACTGGGTCTCATACTTAAGATTCTAATTAAAAAGTCTAGCATGGAATCTAAGCAATATTTTACTTGTTTGCTTGTTTATTTTTTCTCATCCTATGTCAAGTAGACAAAACCCTGTGAAGAAGGCAATGACATCTCTTTGGTCAGCACTTTATACCCTGACACTTAGCAGATGTTCAACCAGCATTTCTGAGGAGAACAGGGAAGAGGGAATGGAGGAGGGAGAAAACCAGGCAAGATGAACTGAAGACCAGCTTCTGAGAGCCAGTACAGATGGGAGAATTCTATCTACAAATTTCCTTTCCTGGTAGAGTCTCAGGCATCTCTTAACATGGGTCCCATTTACATGATCTGGTTTCTCCAGGCAAATGCCATCAGATACTTCACTGAACCCCACTCTGTGCCAGGCCAATCTTAAATATTTTTTTGAAATTAATTTTTTAAAGTTTTTTTTTTTTAAGATTTATTTATACAAGCTGGGGTACAGTACAGAGGCGTGGGGCGGCGAGAGGGTTCACCAGAGACAGAGTGGGGAGCAGAACAGGCAGATCAGAAATACACTGCTGAGGGGAGCAGCGGGTGAGGCAGGAGAGGTCTGCCACACCATGTGGGATTCTCCCTGGCTGGGTATCAAACTTGCTGCCGACAGCTCCACAGAGCAGCGCTCAACTGCTGCGCCACCAGGGAGGCCCAAAATTAATTTTTAAAATTTTATTTATGGTACGACATTTAATTTACTTTTGAAATGAAAAATGAAACAAGCAAATAAAAGGCAAAAGCAAAACATTCACCTTATACCCTCTACCCCTCCACCTTTTCTGCTTGCCTGTTTACCTTCGACAACCTCAGTTCAGATATCAATGTCGACTAATTTGTTTTTATTTGTCTTTATAACTTTATAAGTTCATTCACTTTGTTTTTGTATATTTGGCAATATTTTATTTTATTTTTTTTAAAGATTTTTATTTTATTTATGCATACAAGAACTGAGGTATAGCCAGAGGTGTGGGGGTGGTGAAAAGATTCACCAGAGATAGAGTGGGGAGCAGAATAGGTGGAACTACTGAAGTACACTGCTAAGGGGAGCAGTGGACAAGGCAGGAGAGGTCTGCTGCACCATGTGGGGTGGCTCCCTGACCAGGGATCGGACTCATGCTGCAGTGGCTGCAGATAGCTTTATAGTGCTGAGACTTAACTCGCTGGTTGTGCCACCAGGGAGGCCCTATTTGGCAATGTTTTAAAATTATTTTTTAAGGCACTATAAAGGGCAGCTAGATTAAGAGCAAATGTGTCTCATGATCTCGTTCTACTTTTATCTTTGAACTAATCTAGTTCATTCTTCTTCAGTCCCATTTGGCTCCTTTACTTTTTTGAAACATACCAAACATTTCTTTATCTTAGAACTGTTTATTTACTTAATTTTTTTTCCTATTACTTTGTTAATTCTGCCATAGTATATTTCAACTTATTTGTTTATTTTCTGTCACAATCCAGGGGGACAAAAACTCTAAAATGGCTTAGAGTGCTTTTCTGTTTTGCTCAATATTACATCTCCAGCCTCTAGGATTGCTTCTTCTCCATAATTGACTTTCACATATTGAGTAAATGATCTGTTTTATGAACTTTGACCCAATTAAAATATATGACATACAACAAGTGTTTTTTGGTTGTTTTTTTTTTTTTTTTGAGGAAATATGGGCTTAGGGAAGTGAAGACAGAAACACTATCCTTTTGATTTGAGTCACTAACTAAATAAACATATGAAGTTATTCACCAAGTAGAAAATATAACTTTGTAGTTCATGAGAGAAACCAGAGATTAGACATATTTTGTTGTAGTTGAAATATAGTTGATGGCTAAAGCAATGGATGTCAATTAGAATCCTAATGGAAAGTGCTTAGAGGGAGGAAAAAGTGATTAACTTAGGAAAGCACCAGCATTCATAAGAGGTTAAAGAGAAAGAATCAATAAAAGAGATTGAGGAGTGACATAGGTGGGGCGGGGGGGGGTAGAGTGGAACCCCACAAGAAGAGAGATTCTTTCTGAAATGACATGACTTACTCTACCTTGGCTGACCATGGTTCGCATCTCCTTCATGGGTCCCTCCACTTTCTCATGATGACAAAGTGCCGATGCCAGGAATGATTTTCAGTATTATTCTTTGCTCTACTTGTGATGCTGTATGAGATAAATGAAGCTATTAGAGGCCAACATGGTTGCCTCGACTTCTCTGTGTCAACAAGGGCCTAATGGTTTCCTTTGTACACTCAGGTGAAGTCTCGGATTGCACTCCGTGAATTTAGTTTGCACTTTGAGTTCCTGCAAGGTAATAATCCTACTTTGTATTCCAAATGGAGTTTAACTGATAATGATAAGCATCTGCAGAGCCTTCACAGCACCCTCAGCAGCAGGGAAATGTGGAGTGGAAGGTGCTAAAACTGTAATTAGAACAAGGCATCTGTCTCCCAGCTCCTACAGAGCAGCTACTAATCAATGTGATCACTTGCTTTGAGTAGGAAAGTGCTCACCCATGGTTCTGCTGGACTTTTTCCCAGCCACAAGTAGACTGGATGCTGTGGAAGAACCCCCTTAGCTTTGGGAGAAAGAAAGGAGGTATTACTGCTTAGGAATTATAGCCATCTACCTTTAAGAAGGTGGCTGGTAGGGGCAAGTGATTTACATTTCCCACAAGTAGCATATTTGCAGAACAATCTGGAGGCCAATTATTATTAAAAGTATGGTTCACTCAGAAACATTTGCAGGCTGATTATCCAGGACTTTTGAATTTTTCTCCCATATGTTTAGTTGCCCCTGGGAATTTTGCTTTCTTTTGGCAAGTTTACCAAAGAAGCTAAAGAATATCTAATGGAATCATATACATTTTCTATTTGTTATGAGTTGTGATTTGAGTAGTATTTTCCAACATACGGGCTACAAAAATACTTCTCTCAGATTCTTCTTGAAAAATAGATGATTTAATTCAATACATTGCATGTTATATTCCCCTTTTTAAAAATTCACAGTGCACACTAGGGTATTAAAGGCTTCTATCTCTCCTGCAATAAAGAAACTGGTTTAAACGCTATTGAACCCAGAATTTCCCAAACTTAATTCTCTCAAGAATTTTCCGTTTTTATGAACATAAAGCAGAATTAGTGTTCTAGAGGAAAAACTTTAGTAAAAGCTAGATTAACTATTTCTTATCATTGACATTTAAATTGTGCCTAAAATCAGATAGATTTCCAGAGAATTCCTTCATTTCCATCCTCTATTGCCACTGGTAATTGCATGTTATGTAATCATTCAGGATAAACGGGCCAGAATTCCAGGTCCTTCTTCTCAAAATAATAAAAATATAAGTCAATCCTTTTATCATAATGATGAGCCAACTTAAAAGTTGACTCCTGTTCTCATCCAATTTAGCCGCAATAAACATAGTTCTGGTGCTAAGTCTATGTCCTGAACAAATGTTGATGCCCTTTGTTGCTGAAAGTCCTGCATGCAGACTTGCAGACTATGACAGCTTCTCCCCATTAAATCTTCACAGTGGAGGATGTTCAGAAGCTAATGACATTTAGGATAACTTCTTAAGAAGCTAAAAAGAAGAATCATTCAACAGTATATTAGGTTATATGTTTATGTAAAGATTTAAGAGGCAGAAATGAATAATGCATTATTTTATCCATTTTCTGTAAAGAATAAAGGTGTGAATATCTATACTGTACAGGATAAAAAATTAAACAGGTCAGCAAACCAAGCAGTAGAAAAATATGAAGAGTGATTACTATCGCATTAATTATCTATACACTTGGCGGAGTGCTACACAGGAGAATTATTAGATATTCTGAAGTACAAGATCACATGGCTCAAAAAACAATATTTGTGAGAATTACAAAGTAAGACTATCTAAGGTAAGAAAACTCAGAAGGCGAGCAAAAACATATAGGCACCCCACTGGGAGGAAAAAGACTAAGGAAAAGTCGCCAATGGTTAAAACGTTTTTATTTTATACTGAAATTTCAGTTGTAAAGATATATAATCCTGCTCTTTACCTTACAAAGACTTTGGTTAACAGGAACATATTTTTGCTTTGCTAAGTGAGGATATATATGGGTTGCAGAAGGCAAACTCATCTTTGTTACCCATTCTTTAGATGACCTTGAGGAATAAAATGTTCTAAAGATGGTTTGGAGTGTGTTAGGGAGAGAAGAAGGGGGAGAAGAAAGAAAAAGGAGAGAGAAATTTAGAAAGTTGAAGATGTCTAAAAGACTAAAATATTTAAGTATGGTTGAATTTCTAATATATTCCTCCTTTACAAAATCCTCGAGGAGTTTTCAGAAAACAAACAAACATTATTTCCAAAGCTTGCTTTCTGCAGTTGGATATGTGTTTCTATTTAATGGAATTACACACTGTGGAAGAAAGAAGATATAAAAACATTTGGTTTCCACTTAAATACGAAACAACAGTAATTGGATTGAGGAGGTTTTAATATTTAACAGACTTAAAAAACACAGAAAAAAAAAGATTAAAATTTTAGTGCAGGGCCTCCCCGGTGGTGCAGCGGTTGAGCGCTGCGCTGTTGAACTGTCAGCAGCGCACGATGCAAGTTCGATGCCCCGCCAGGGAGATTCCCACATGGTGCGGCAGGCCTCTTCTGCCTCGCCCACTGCTCCCCTCAGCAGTGTATTTCTGATCTGCCTGTTCTGCTCCCTGCTCTGTGTCTGGTGAACCCTCTCGCCGCCCCACGCCTCTGGCCTGCACCCCTTTGTATGTATAAATAAATCTTAAAATAAAATAAAATAAAATTTTAGTTCAAGAAACACCTTCATAAAAATATCTGCATTCTACCTTCAAAAATAAGCACTAATAGCTATTTGTATGCCAACATCTATTTTTAATTCATCTAAATTATATTGAAGAGTTTAACAAAGACTATTCCATCTTAGGTTTTCACATCACTTATAGGTGCTTGTGGTGTGAAGAGTCAAGATGTTAAACATTTATTCACAACTTTAAAAAGAAACTTAGTTATGCATGACTAACTGGCTTGTTGATCATTTTGCCACATTCATAATCAATCACCTCTTCACAAAATGGTAACTGTGTATAGATAATTAATGCTATAGTAATCACTGATAATGTACACCAGAGAAATGAAGTGTGTGTGTGTGTGTGTGTGTGTGTGTGTGTGTGATGGGATTTCTTTTAAGGGATTACCTTAAGTGATTTAATTTGTATTTTATTTTTTTAAAAGATTTATTTATGCACATAAGAACTGGGGTGTAGGCCAGAAGTGTGGGGGGTAAGAGGATTCATCAGAGATAGAGTGGGGAGCAGAATAGGTGGATCTATTGAAATACACTGCTGAGAGGAACAGCAGGCGAGACAGGAGAGGTCTGATGCGCCATGTGGGTCAGCTCCCCAGCTGGGGATCAAACTCATATTGCAATGGCTGGCAACTTCTTGATAGTGCTGTGTTTTTAACCCCTCTGCCGCCAGGGAGACCCTACTTTAAGTGATTCTAAAAACAGGCATTTCCAAAATCTGTAGGTTGTGCTGGCAGAACCCAGAGAAGAAGCATTACTTCAGTCCAGGTTTGAGAATCATTTATTCTGGCTAAAGAGAAGGGGAATGAATAAAGAGCACGGAAGAAGATGGTGATGATGAGTCAATAGAAACAACTATAGCATGGGAAAACTGCCAACGATTAAGGGAAAAAGCCCTAATGGGCAATAAAAACTGTAAAACATGCATTGAGAGATTTTCTTTATGATCCATGCATACATACATCTATACATCTATCTATCTAGCTATCTATCTATCTATCTATATATATATATATATATATGAATGAAGAGTGATGATAACAATATTTTGTATACACAAACCACACACACACACACACACACACACACACACACACACACACACACGGTGGTCTTACAAATAACAATGAACAAACTGTAAAACAACTTTATTTACAAGGAAGAAGCCAAACATGTATTTGTAGGCTGCTGACTCACTTGTTTAACTTGAACAACACATCATATGTTCCTTTACTTTGCAATCATACTCCTGGTAGAAGAAATTTTACCATGCTACCCCAGGCTCATAAAAATCCAAGATAAATTCTAAATTTAAGTAAATAGGATTTAAGTGTCACCTTGCCAATAGAAAGTGAGACTGTGTGAATTTTTCCACCATTTCAATAAATGCTGTCAAAAACATCCTACTTTGATATTCTTAAACCTAAAAGATTTAAATTCATTTAATGCTTTTGAAGAGACTGTATCTTTTGCCTGGAGTGAACAGTCTCTGTTCTTTTATCCCCAGTCCAACCCTAGTCTCCCTAGGATGTCTATATTATTCTCAAATTGCACTATCTTTATTCCATTTACTTTAAACTCTCCAATAGTCAGGGTGTCCACAGCAGGGGCCAGTAGCTACTTGTTCTAAATCCGTTCAAAATCCTTCTACACTGACTGCTGGCACGGCCTGTCCAGTGCCAATCAGATAGCTCATTGTCCTTGGTAGCTCGCCCAGCTGCTCATCAAATACACAGCTGTGGCACTGACCTTTAACAATATTATTCAGACGATCAGCTTCATTTTATGAAATAGGCATATCTTCATTTAAAATTTTCAGGGATCTCCCATCAGCTTGTAATTGGGTCTATATTTTGTTAAACTGTCAAGGAAGTGTGTTTTTTCTTTTAATCAACAAATATTAGTAAAACTTTCCTAGGACTTTGTACATTATCAGCTAATATAACCAGGATCAAAATGGTCTTTCTGCATTATGAAATTCAGGGAAAGTAAAACACAAGGGGCTTAAATAACTTGAGAAAATGTTCATGTGTTGTAGTCACAGTGTTCCTGAGGAAATAGAAAAATATAATTAGTAGATTTATTTAAGACGTATTTTGAGACAAAAGAAGTCTGCCATTTACTGAAGCAAGAGATTTCTAGGTAAGCGAGCATATCTCATTGCCTATGTCCCATTTTTAGATATTTTGGCTTATTTTGAAACTTTATGTTAGAATTCATTGAGGTATTTTTTTGCAGTAATGTCACTTTTTAATAAATACATATTCCAAAGGAGATTGACTGTTACTTCTTTTTCTTTAATCTTTTTTTTTTTTAATTTCCATGCATTAAATGGTCTGTTAGTGATAATTGTATGACTTTTAACACATGCATAGATTTGTATAGCTACAGTCAGGAGGCAGAATTCTACATTCTCCCCTACAAACTCCCTCCTGCTGTTCATTGTTAAGTATCTTCCACCTCTCTGTTCCTAACATCACTGTAGCTTTGTCTTTTTTTTTAGAATGTTCTATATAGTGTGTACATAAACATGACCTTTTGAGAGTGGTTTCTTCTATTTGGCATATTGTCTGTGAGATTTACTAATAGCTTGTCCCTCTTTATTCCAGGAGCTTGTGTTTACATTTCCTTAATAGTTTATTTCACAAAGTACAAGTCTTTGATTTTGATGAGTCATTTTTCAATTTTTTATTTTGTGCATTAAATGTCTAAGATTTATTTTCCTGATCCTGACCATGAAACTCTTATCTTTTTTCCCAAAATTTGTATGGTTTCATACTTTAGATTTACATCTATAATCATCTCTCAGTTAATTTTTACATAAGGTGTAAGTTTTACATAAGGTGTAAGTACATAAGGTTGAGATTTTGTTCTTGCGAATACATTTTTCAAAAAAAAAAGTATCATTTTTTCTTTTAATTATTGTTTGCAATCTTGTTAAAAATTAAATGGCTACTTCTGGACTTGCTGTTCTGTTCTGCTGATCTATAGAACTATTCCTCTACCAATACCACAGTTGTGATTACTGAAAATTCATATTTATAGAAATTCTGATATGTTGTCTTCTGAAGATAGTTGATTTTTATTTTAGAATGCAGTTAGCCTGTCAGGAGACAAGTTATAAATTGTGTCTCTTCACGAGTGGGAAGTTGAAATAAGTGCCTCTTTGTTTCTAAAAAGTGCAACTTTTTCAGTTTTCTCTTAAGCCCCTTGAGACTTCCCTCAGTATAAATTCAAGTGTCAGCCCAGGAATGGGCTGGATTATGGAATTCTACCCAATATAGCTCTCTGCTTTCTGGAATACTCCACTTATACTCTGGCAGCCACAAAACTTATCCTGTGCCCTCTCAAGCTAGTAAGATCACAGCTTTTGGTTGAATTTCATACATCTAGTTAGTATATATGGGAGAGTGCCATCTGGTGAAAAACTCCATCACACACATCTCACCCAATGCATTTCCCTCTCTAAAAGTATCAACTCCCTCTAGTTTCTGTATGCTTTTGGTTGAGAAAGAGAGAGGTTAGAAAGAGAGAGAGGGGGGCCTAGGACTGCTCAGGTCAGCTCCATGAGTGGACAGTCAAGACAGTGCAGTATCATAAAAAATGGAGGAAAATTTTTCAAAAAGGAACATTTGAAAAATCTGCAAATATTGATGAAAGTTAAAGGAAGCTGAGCATGAAGTTCTGGACATTATATCAGTACCAAGGAAATCATTTGTGGTTGTCATAGTCACATTTTCTTGTAATGAGAAGGGCAAATCTATTTAAAGAATGAACAGGAATTGAGGAAGAGGAATTGACTAATATCAAGACCTGAAACCATAAAATATGTAGAAGAAAACATAGGCAAAATACTCTATGACATAAATCTCAGAAACATCTTTAAATACACATCCCTCAAAGTAAAGGAAGTGAAATAAAAGATAAACAGCTGGGATTACATTAAACTAAAAAGCTTCTGTATAACAAAGGAGACAATAACCAAAACAGAGACGCCCTACTGATTGGGCAGAAGAGGAAATGCAAATGGCTAACAGGTATGTGAAAAAAAAAAAAAAAAAGCTCAACATCACTTATAATCAGGGAAATGCAAATTAAAACCTCAAGGAAATACCTCCTCACACCAGTGAGAATGGCACTTTTTAAAAATAAAGCTGCCAATAACAATTGCTGGTGAAGATGTGGAGAAAAAAAAAAACAACTCTCTTTCACTGCTGGTGGGAATGCAAACTGGTCCAACCACTATGGAAAGCTATGTGGAGGACCCTCGAACTAATAAAAATGAAGCTACCATATGACCCAGTAATTCCACTTCTAGGAATCTACCCAAAGGTCAAAAACACATTAATTCAAAAAGAAACATGCACTTCCATGTTTATTGCAACACTATGTACAATATAGTTAAGATATGGAAACAGCCTAACTATGCAAAAACAGATGACTGGATCAAGAAGATGTAATATATATATACACACACAATGGAATACTATTCAGTAATCAAAAAAGATAAACTCATGCCATTTTCAGCAACATGGATGGAACTGGAAGGGATTACGCTCAGTGAAATAAGTCAGAACAAAAGAGAAAAATATCAGATGGTTTTATTTATAGGAGGAGTATGGGGAACAAACTAAGGGATCAGGAAATATAAAAGACAAAAATAGTAGGTGAACTATAAATCAGTGACATCCAGCTGGGGAGGAAGAGGGAAAGGGGTCAAAACATGGGCGGCAAGAGCACAAGAGACTGTGGTGACAGTTCATGGTTCATGGTGTCTTGGTGGTGGTAATTTTATGGGGATTACACCTGAAAGCAGCATGAACAATTATGTAAAAAGTATATGAGTAAGAAAATATAATAACGTTTTTGAGAAGTGTCAATATAAAAGGAAGCACAAAATCAAGAATTTAGCAGGAGGAAGATATCAGAGTAAAGAGACTTTTTTTTTTCTTACTTACTTTTTTGGTTTGCCTCTGATTTGGTAATAAAAGACCACATTTGCTTGAATATTGACCATAGACCTGTGACTTTCACAGGGAGCAGGGGAGGGAGGACACAGTGGACTATGGGTGCTTCAATGTTGGGAACACTATGGTGACTACACCTAAAGGAGGAACTCCTATACTTCAAAACACTAGCAAGGATGGAAAACAATGGTACTTCAACAAAAAGAAATAAGTGGATATGACCTAATTGAGCAGGAATAATTGTTGATTCAGAAATGAGACATTAAATATGTTTTTATGCAGATGAGTATGATCTAACAGGGAGAAAATAATGACGGAAGAGAAAGATATTTTGGGAGATAATGGATGAGATCTAGAGCACAATGGGGTTTGACCTTTGATAGCAGGAGGAATACTTAAGTCTCTGTTTAACAGGAGGGATGGCCAATTTGGCGATGGGGTGGGCACTAATGTTTAATTCCTACTTTTTATTAAGAATTAAAACAATTATAGACACATTAGTAATTTAAACTATTTGAGATAATATAAACATAAAAAAGATAAAGAAAATAAGGTAGATATAATGATGTTGAACCATATATATGCTTTCTAAAATTAGAAACACAAGAGATTATAGAATGATAGTGCAGTTATATTGTCCTAATTAGATGGACTTGGAAAATTAAATGATCTTTAAAAACTTGTGGATGAGGAGATTGAAAAGGAGATGGGGGTTGGGGCACAGCAGACGGTGGTCAAAGACTATGGATGTATGGTGCTTGTTGTGATGTGGTAACATACAACCAAAGAATGGGATACTGTGTTTCTGAATCACATATAGTTTGTAAACCAAATGTAACCTTAATTAAAAAATTTTTAAAAACTTTAACTTTCCCATGTATAAATCAATATAATATCTACTAAGAAAGTCTGATGTTAAAGAAGATAAAATGTATAGAATACTACCACAGTATTATAAACAATTAGTTCTCGATTACTGTTACTATCATTTATTGATTTGATAACAAAAAATTAAAATGTATATCAAAAGACTATAAAATTAAAAGATAAAAGACAAATTGGTAAACTATTCTGGTAGTCATGAAAAGATCTTTTTCATATATAAAGGTGCTTATTAATCCATAATAACACCTAGAAACATCAAAAACAAAAATTTCAAAGCTAGATTGATAATAAACTTACAAAATTAACCTTGGTTTTGAACAAAAATTTTCACTTACAGAACAGAATAGTGGTTGCCAGAGGTTGGAGGTGTGGACAATGTTCATCAACAGGCCTAAAGGGCATACATTTTGGATTATTAATTGAATAATTCCATTGCTCTGATACCAGCATAGTGATTACAATCAATCATTATATGGTATGCTCAAACTTGCTAAAAGAGTAGATCTTACATGTCTCAACACACACACACACACACACACATTTGGAAACTATGTGAGGTGATGGTGATGGATATGTTAATTACCTTGATTGTGGTAATCATTTCATAATACATATATGAATATCAAATCATTACCTTGTATACCTCAAATATATACCATTTGTCAATTGTATCTTAATAAATTTAAAAATACAAAAACAAAAAAATTAACAGTAAAATTTAAAAATACATTAATATATTATAACTTTTTGCCTGTGAAATTGGTAAAGGTTAAAGTGTAATAAAATGACATGTTAACATCATGTGCAAATAAACAACTCAAAATCCAAAGCAAATAAAACTACTTGTATTCCTTACTAATACTAGATTAAAGAAGTTTATGTTGATGGTTATTATTCAATTTGCTGATATGGTCTTCCAACTGACACTGCTTTGCCATCACAGCAGGGGTTTCACCTCTCATCAATTCTTATTTCATAGGAAATAATAAGAAACAAACAACTTTTGAGTCTAAATGTTAATATAGATATATTAAATATACAACATTTATCAAATAAAAATGAAATAATTTCCCTAAGACAGTTTTTTATAAAATAAGAAAATGAACTAAGGCTACAATGCTGTATGTCCTTCTACAATGACTTGGGGCTTTAATGCTTTCTTGGTATAAGTGTAGATGAGAAATTTACTGACTAAGCTGATGCAAATCATGCAGAAAGAAAAAAATAATACAGGAGAGTTATGGAATATCCAATAAATTCCATTACAAAACAAAAGTGAGGTTTTTTTCTTTTAGCACAGTATTTAGAAGGAATTATGACCACTCTAATTTCATAACTAAAAAAATCTCTTTTGCACAGGCAACATGACTGTAAGCCATTTTCTGTATAGGGAAAAAACCTTATTTAAGCTCTGCATATCAGCATACACATATTTTGTTTTTGTTGTTGTGTTTTTAGGATTTATATCCTATGGTGGTATATGCTGTATGAAAGCATTAAAAAGCATTCAATTAAAAATGTTGCTAATAAATTTGCTGGCAGCATAAACTCTATTGATTGGGTCTTGTGAATTCATGAATCAGATTTCCCACTAATATTTATTCAAATCACAAAGTCAAAAACACTTGCAAATTCCAGCCATATAATTTGTTTTGAACTTTTCTCTACATGTTTTTCTAAGTGATTTTTGAACATGTGAGGGGTTGTTTTTCATTGGAATTCAGACAATGAAAACTCAATTACTAAATCAGTTACCTCCTCAAAACATTATTAAAGAAAAATTAAATTACATTAATATTGTGGTTTTATATTAAATTCAACAAATATGTTCCTTTACTGCATGTTTAAATTTAAATAAGTAACATCATCATTTATTTTGCTTGTTCTCAGTAGCATATTCTTTGGTTCCCAGATAATGTTTTATGACCATATGTTGACTCATTTTGAATAATGCCTGGCAATTGAAGTGACAATAGCTATTTTTTTCATAATTCCTGACAGAGATTAAAAAGTGAAAAATTCAATCTTTCCAGATATGTTGGCATTTAATTAAAAAACATGCAAACTATAGAGATGAATTTTCTTTTTATTATGTTTTGTTTTATTGCTTTGGCATTATTTAGACAAGGCCATTATTAAACTCTATTTTCCTCAAAAATGAGAGCAACGAAAAACCTAAAGGTTTCTATGCTTTTACATAAAAGGGAATGTAATATGAAGTCCTGGACTGGCAATCAGGGGAATTGAAGTTCAAGTCCAGACTCTATCACTTTTTATATGGAATGCCTTAACTCACTCCATATTTCCAACTCAGTTTTCTCAACTGCAAAACAGGGTGGGCAAACCGAGCTTTTACCGCAGGGTAGTGGAAATAGCAGGTTGAATTAAATAATGTGTATATGCTAATGTTAACTGGGTACCTACCCAGCCAGGTATTGTAATAAGTAAGTTTTTCACATACACAATAGCTTTTAGTTCTCTCAATAACCTATTAGGTATGCATTACTCTTCCCTCCTTTTCAGTTGTGAAAACAAGTCAAACGAATGTGGTTTAAGAAACTTAACCAGATAACCTGATGATAGTGGGGCCAAGATTCCATTCTAGGTTGTATATTGTAAGAGTTCAGGCTCTTGACTTCTGAATTGGCTGAGAGAGTTTGCACATCAGACTTCCCAACTGCAACAGTTATAAAGTGCAAAAACACTGACTGAGGAGTCAAGTAAATTTGTTTTTTCCTTCATCTTGAAGAAGGCACTCTTGTAGCCTTGATTTTTGCTGGTGACAAGCCAGAGAGCTAACCTTTTCTAAGTTCAATTAATGCCCTAGATTTAAGGGAAGAGATGGAAATTATCAAAATTTTCATGAATAGCTTTTTAGGAAATAACTTGGTTTTGGTCATACCTTAGAAGTAGGATGGCCAACTGTTCCAGTTGGTTGTCCAGGGAAATCTGGATATGGGATTATGAATGCTAAAAAGGGCAAGTGCGAGGCAAATCAGGGTGAGTTCATCACTCTATTCATAAGCTTAGAATCTACCTTCTTTAATTGAGTAAGTCCAGACTTTGTTTCTACTATACCAGATAGCCCTTAATTCTCTTTCCAGTTGATTTGAGAGGCTCTGCTTTATGTTTGTTGTTCTCTGTCAAATGAGAATTTTTACTGGAATTCTAACCTTCACACTTATAATACAGAACTAAAGTGAAATAAACAAGAAAAAAAATCTCAAGTCCTGTTGAATCCCATATCATCCATTTTACTTTTTTGAGGACAAGCAAGAAAACTAATTCAAGACAGCGTAAAGAAGAAAAAATTGCTTTATTGTAATGGCTTGGGGCATTCAAACCAGGGACATGAGGACTTTTGTTTCTTGCTTGCTACTTTTTTTGCATCTCCTCCCACCTCCTTTGTAAGTCTCAAGTTTGTGTGGCGAAAACTGTGACAAATACAACTAAGGTGTGTTTTATATATCACCTTAAAAGAGAAATTGTCTTTTAAGGTCCCCATATCAGATTCCTCTGAAAGATATGGTACCTGTTATTTTAGATCTTTGGCTCAAATAATGCACTGATGTCAGGGTACAAGACCATGCTGTAGGAACAAGATTGCCAAGAGTCACTCCTGGAACCAAGAGATGTTCCCAGGTAGGTGCCGCTCCAGGAAAAGGAATGGCTGGGTAGACAAAACCTATGGCATCAAATATTCTGTTTTCTTTAGACTACAGTGGCAGAAATTAAACCACTTACATTTAATGAAGAATAAGATGTTGAAATGAAACTACAGGTTCATGTCTGATAGTAACCAGTAACATCTCTGGATTTCTCTTGCCTTCAACTTGAAGTCATTATTTTTTTTTAATTGAAAACTCAGGTGGTTGAGTTATATCTCACCATCCCACAAAGGCTCCAACACTCTTATTTGCAGTAATTATGGGGCAGAAAAGACCCCACTTCCTTCTCTATGAAGTTACTTCAAAATAGAATAATTAATCTTATACTTTTATGCCACAGGACCTTAAAATTTTGTAATTGGAATCAGCTTTTTAGAGGATATATATATGCTATTATTCAAATTCATTTTCTTTTCTTTTTCTTTCATTAAATTTCATTATATTCTGTCCTTTCTCTGAGTTTATCTGGATTTGGATTTAGTATCTTTCTATATTATTTGAGTATAATTTAATTCTAGTACAGTTGTTAGTGAGAAAATAAATTTTTGGAAAGGAGGGCCACTATTTCTATACATTCTAGTATCTCCTTTTTCTTTTTTTGCTTGATTTTTCTTTTTCTTTTCCCCTTGGACTCCTTTCTAGAATTTTTCCTTCACTATTTATGAAATAGTAAATAAATGTATGGAATTATATACCTTTCAGTAGTTTGGGTGTTGAGACAGACACAAAGAATAAGTGAGAACAGAAATTTGATGAATGGTTACTACATATATGTTAATTTTGTAATTGTGTTATATTCATTGTCTCATTTAATGCTCCTAGATACTTAAAATGTAGGTGTCATTAGTCCCTTCATTTTACAAGTGAGGAAACTGGAAAACAGTTTAAAACCTGCCCAGAACACCGGTATTAAAAGCTTTCAAAACTTGGCATATTGTTAACCACTGGCATTTCTCTATTAATTTGGCATTTCTATATTTTAGGAAATTATAGACTCAAAACAAACTATTTGAAAATTTAGAATGAGTACTCAAGTAATTCTATTCTATACTCTACTCCCACATCCCATATTGCCTCGTGGTTTATTTGAGCTGCAGATATAGTTGGAATCCAATAAACATTTTTTGATGGAGCGATATTTTACAATAAGGAATATATAACTATTAAATTATATGAACTGGAATTTACTAGCTTTGATTTGATCCTTTATTACAGAAGTTTGAAATCCTGTAATTAGAAATCTTGTACAATTTGATTCCTGTTGACAAACTATTTCATTGCCAAAAATCTGATTAATTTCCTACATAGAGATGAAATCAAAATTACTCATTTCCTGTACAAAGCTTATATATACAAGAATTAGTTTTCACCTAGCTGGCCACAGAATGTAAAAAAACAAGTTACATTCCCTCATGAGGTCAGGGAATATACATTCCCAGAGAGAAGAATCAATGATTAATTAAGTGATATATTTTAATACAAAAATATTTACATCAAGCATAATTTAACTTCAAACCATATTTTCTAACACATACATAAATACAGATGTCATATTAAACTTGGAATATTAAGATGTGAAATTTACTAAGAGAATAGGAATAACATCTAAATTGAAGAATTTTTATTTTAGTAAGATTTCATTTCTTTGCATAAAAATATCTTATATTCTGTATTTACTATCTTCAGCACAATTAATATTTTATCAAAATAATCTGTGAAATTTTGACATTGATTACTTTTATATTCATGGTGTTTCAGAAACAGAAAGGTTTGTGGCAAACTCAGCTGTGCTCATGTTAAGCTTTGTTAATTTCTTTTAATAAAAACGAGCTAAACAACAGGATACCAGTTGTGCCACTAAAAATAAGGACATATAACCAATACCAATGTGAGAATAGAGAATAAAAGTGTTCAAAGTGCAATGTTCTACCAAAGGTTTTGTGTAAATAACTAAAATATATTCATAATATAGTGGGTTTTTGGGTAATTAAGATTAGAGGTTTTTTTATGCTTTATTTTAAATGATAATGAAGAAACAAGCATTTGGCAAAGAAACAGAGACATTAATAGCCCCATTTAATACTTTAGCAAAACTGAAATCCTGATCTTCACAGAAGGCAGGAAAATGTGATAAAAATATGCATTTCTCACAACAAAGAGAGCCAGCAGTGCTCACTCAGAGCAGTGGTGTGCTCACTGGACTGAGCCCAGAATGGTGGAATATTCTAGTGATTCCAGTTAAAGTTTCTATAAATAGCAGGGCAAACCAACAAGAGGGTTAGCTAGAGAATGAGTATGGGCCACCACAGAGGTCCAGAATTCTCTAAAACCTTGGTGGCAGGAGAGAATCTATGGATGGAAGATTGAAGAGAGAATATTGAAAAAGTTGAAACCCAAGATAAATTTGAAATCCAAAAAGACCAAATGATGTGTTCAAGTTCATGTAACTCATGTGGGAGTTGCTCTTCCAACTCTGAGTGTCCTTTCTACTAGATCATGTGACTTGCATATTTCATGTTCCCCTATTCGCAAGTGAGAAGATGTCTCCCCTATTCCCAACTGTTTAAGTTCCTTTAACTGTCAGTAAGTTATTTTATGATTCCAGGCAAAAGGGACTACACATTATTCTTTGAAGCTCTCAAGATCTGCAAGTTAATTAGTTGAACCATTACTCTTTTTAAGCAAAACAGAATGCTTGTTATTCTAGTTATTACACATAAAAAATGGTTTCCTTATTTAAAAATTTATTTTTTTGCAATTTATTTTATTCTAGAATTGCCCTAACCTGTTATACAGTAGCACAGAGATGATGGTGATGATAATAATAATAATAAAAAAAATTAAATAAAAATAATTTAAAAAAATTAAATCAAAAAAATTAAATCAAAAATAAAATTTTTGATGCTTAATGTCTGTAGGGAAAATTATTAAGATATTGAATTCTTTAGACATAAACTCTTTGATTATTTTATTAGAATATACTCAATAGTATAATTTTCCAGCACTAAACTAAGCTGGGTGCAGGTAATATGCAAATAAGCCTACTGAGATCTTGTATGATATACCACTCTGAGGTCACTCTAACTTTGCAACTGGTCATCCAATTTTATGACACAAAATCTGCTCAAGGAATCTAAGCACAGGAGATATTTTCCGTTTTTTAATGTGCTAGTTTTTGTACAAGGTTATGTGCTAACCACATTTTATGCATTACTCCACTGTATGCTCAAATCAGCATTATAAGTTCTGTTGTTCATTTCCAGGTGTAGTGACCAGGATGAAGGGTTTATGCTACATTTATAGTAAGTGAAAGAACCAATATTGGCACACATGCCTATCAGAATTCAATGTATTTGTACTTACTCACTGTGATACCAAAGTATAAATTACTCATTTTGTCCCATTCCTAGGACACATAATGTATTGTACTATTCCCATATTCTTAGTTACACTAATCTCTAGAATTCAGTTGACCAATATTCAGTCTGATATTTTCTATTACCAAAATTATTTCACATTTCAAGATCTTCATTATTGCCCATTCTTTTATAAAACCTGCATGGCTGTTTCTAATTATAATTAATAACATCCAACTATGAGATTCCCAAAGAGTAATACAACTGATAAGAGTTTGGATGAGTATACATCAATTTGTAAACTACCTAATGGTAGAACTAGAATCTACTTGAATCCGTGAATCTCTGAGACCTAGGTCAGCATGTAGAAAGATATGGATTCAATGTAAATTAACTCTAATTGAACAAAAGCTTGTACTACAATATATTTCATAGCCTGTTCCCTATTTGTTTTTCTTTTTGTGTTCTCTGAAAACAAAGTTTTGTTCTGAAGATGTTTCCTTTTCATGAAAAACAACAACATCTCTTGATTTCCTGATATCTTATTTTCATATGAAATAGTAAATAGACTTATTTGCATGAAAAATTCCTTGTAAGAAAAAGCCAAAGACGAACAATTAGATATTCAATATAATATGTAATCTATGCATGTGTCATTGATTGTGAATGAGTTCCCTCTCAGAAATTAGGATATCTTTAGATATTTTGATCACCACCCACACACCCCAGGAAAAAAAAAATCTTTGTCCTACTGCCAATTTCTGATTTTGTGATGAGTGTGAAATGACAAGATGCCATTATAATATTGTTTGCTGTCAATTTCCTTATGGGACTTGATGAATGTGTCGAACAGTAGAGTGCCAAGCATGCTTTTATAAATACAACATTTGTTTCATGAAGTAAATGTTGACACTGTTTTTTATTTTGTTAGGGGAACTCCTGGGACACTTCAAAAGGTGAGAGTCCTGTATATGGTGTGTTGAGTATTTAGTTTTCTAATTCATTATTTCATGTAAAGCTGAGGGAACAGGGCCTCCCTGGTGGTGCAGCAGTTAAGTGCTGCTCTGTGGAGCTGTTGGCGGCAGCAACATGAGTTCGATGCCTGGCCGGGGAGATTCCCACATGGTGCGGCAGACCTCTCCTGCCTCGCCCGCTGCTCCCCTCAGCAGTGTATTTCTGATCTGCCTGTTTTGCTCCCCACTCTGTCTCTGGTGAACCCTCTTGCCACTCCATGCCTCTGGCCTGTACCCCAGCTTGTATGTGTAAATTAATAAATTAAAAAAAAAAAGCTGAGGGAATATGCTCACATTTTTTAATATCTTACCCAAAAGAAAGCAGTAATTATTAGAAGAGCAATTTGTCAGGGATTAAAATACACTTACTTTGGTGTTGTATTTGAAATTTAATATGTAATATCTATTTGAAGAAGTCAAATCTAATCAAATGGCCAAACTAACCAAACTTATTGTTGGTTCTTAAAATTACTGAGCCTATTCTTACAGAAAGAGGTATGGATCTATGTTAACACTGAAAAGTATTATACAAGCAAATTTACCAAATGTATCTCCACGATCTAGCTAATATAGTAATGTGTTAAAGCACTTTGGAAGTAGTTAATGGTACACCAAGGGCTTCATGTTAAGACAGAACATTTTTGAAAGCTTTGTCACACTCTCATGTATGTCAATCCTGGCAGGAAGCTAATCTGTGTATTAAAATAAGTAAAACTAACATTTAAAAAATAATTTAAAAATTGAGAAAATGGAAGTTATGTATTAGTTTAAACTTGTTAATGTACATGTTATCTTTCAAAAGAGTTTAGAAAAATAATACCTTTGTTTTTAAAATAAATTTATGACTATTTCAAAAAAATTGGATATTAATAGTTTGGGAGAAAGCAAAGAGTGACACATTTGGAGCATACAGACTACTAGAAAGATACAGAGACACAATAAAAATAATATCAACCCAAAATGGCAGGAAGAAAAGAAGAAGCAATGAAAATATGACAAATAGGGCCTCCCTGGTGGTGCAGAGGTTAAGCTGCGCTGTGGAGCTGTCGGCAGCAGCAACGCGAGTTCCACACCCAGCCAGGGAGATTCCCACATGGCGCGACAGACCTCTCCTGCCTTGCCCACTGCTCCCCTCAGCAGTGTACTTCAGTTGATCTGCCTGTTCTGCTCCCCACTCTGTTTCTGGTGAATCCTCTCGCCGCCCCATACCTCTGGCCCGTACCCCAGCATGTATGCATAAATAAAAAAAAAATCTTTTTAAAAAAAAGAAAATATGACAAACAAAAAATGTAAAATGGGTACAATAACATCAACAATTACAATAACTGCAAATTATGTCACTTATTAATCTTTTTGCAAGAAAATATTCAAAGACAAACGCATATAGAATGATTGAAGTTATTGCAAATGTCGGATCAGACTACTTAGTCTGTGTAACTTCATAATTAAGAGGGCATAAAGGATTCCAAATACAAATAATGTTAATGGATAAAATTTGCAAATTAAAAATAGAGATTGTCATAACATAATTTATAAAAGTACAAATCCAATTCAATAAATGTTAATTTATGTTAATTCAATAGTTACACTTAAAATATAAGGACATGGGAAGATTGAAAAATATGTAATATTGACACTAAATTGAATAGAAAGCTTATAAAGGGAAAAGATAATCAGGGAAATGCTATACTAATATATATCAACGAGAATGGCTAAAAATTAAAATGTCATCACTAGTAAAAATTGTGAGGTTGTGGGAAAGTGGAACAATTGGAAATAATGCCAGGGCATTTAGTGGGTAGAGGCCAGATTTGCTGATGAACATCATAAAATTCATACAATAGTCCATGACAACAAATAATTATCTTGCCCAGAATATTAATAAAGTTGATAATATGAAATCCTTTTATAAACATAGATGCATGAAAATATATATCCAAACTGATTGCAACAACCCCTTGAAACTGAATATTGGCAGTTTACTTGCAATATATATTGGCATTTTAGTCAAAACACTCACCACAGTTCTATGTTAAAATTTTATTGATAACATGGGCCTTCTTAGTGGTGCTGGGGTTAAGTCTCAGTACTACCAAGCTATTACCAGTCACTGCAGCATGAGTTCTATCCCAGGCCAGGGAGATAACCCACACATGGCACAGCAGACCTCTCCTGTCTCACCCGCTGCTCCCCTCAGCAGTGTATTTCAGTAGATCTTCCTCTCTGCTCCCCACTCTGTCTCTGGTGAATCCTCTCAGCCAACCTCCTCCCCACCGCCACTGGCCTACACCCCAGTTCTTGTATGCATAAGTAAATGAAAATAAACCTTAAAAAAATTATTGATAACAGCAAAAGAAACAGTGTTTTTCTCATCAAGAAAGTAAAACCAGGATTTCCTATCATTCACAACTGCAATTTGAGACCAGCACTTATTCTTCTTGATTGTTAATTGGCAAAATTGGGTATTAGTTTAAGTATTTATTTGTGTCTATAATATCATTGTCATTAATAAGTATTCATCTATGTATACCATAGATGGATAAGATAGGGAATATTTTACTTTTTGTGGTAAGAATGACAGTTGTAGCAAGAATTAGCCACATCCTATTTGTTCAGGCAGTTAAACACAAGTTTCTGTTGAAATAGTTTTAGTTTCAGAGAAAGCATTAATATCTGGTTAACCACAGAGGTTATTGCCATGTTTATATTCATGATCAAAATAGATAGGCTACTGGGGTCTCCCTGGTGGCGCAGCAGTTAAGCGTTATGCTGTGGAGCTGTCAGCAGGGGCAACACGAGTTCGATACCTGGGTGGGGGGAGATTCCCACATGGCGTGGCAGACCTCTCCAGCCTCACCTGCTGCTCCCCTTAGCAGTGTATTTTCGTAGATCTGCCTGTTCTACTCCCTACTTTGTCTGGTGAACCCTCTCGCCGCCCCACACCTCTGGCCTGTACCCCAGCTTGTATGCATAAATAAAAAAGATAGGCTACTTTTATGATTGTAAAGAAATATATTGATTCAAAGTGAATATATCATATCATTCTTTTAATTACAATACTTTCCATAATCATGGTAATTCTATAATGCATAAATAGCAAACGCTCTACTTATCACAGAAGTCATGGCTACTGTTCCACATGGGGAAAACCATGCTTCTAGTGGTGAATTTTGTTGGAATTTGGGGAGAAGGGCACATAAATGTTTAATAAAGCAGCAAGTGTAGGAGACTGGAAACTTCCCATGTAGATTAAATACAGAAATCTACAGAGCAACAGAAAATTATGTCACATAGAGGTGACGATATTGTTAGTCAGCAAAAAGCACATCACAGATGTGATTTCTGTCACCTAAGCTGCTCTTCTTTTCCCCAGTGTTTAGGATATTTTACTGCCAACTCCAGGTCACCTTTACATCGCGCTACATTTAGTTCTTCATTATCAGGTTAGAAAATATCTTAAAAAAAAATAAACAGTTGCAGAGAAACCTGTTGCCTACATATCATTTAAATACGGATATTATTTAAATATTTTGAAATCACAGTGGGTGGGGTTCATGATTCTGCCTTTGAATTTGAGAGGTGCTAGATGAACAAAACTGTCTTAAAAGGTGTCATAACATTGTCTCCAGATATTCAGTTCTATACACAGTAGGTAATATTACGTATTTGAAAACTTCATGAAATATCACTGATCAAGGCTATAAATTGTATAGGGTGTTTTGTCTAGGGAAAATGATGATTTGTTATCTTAGGAAAATTATTTACAGAGTGAATTGTCCTTGGGCATTGACTTAGAATAGGCATAATACAAAAGTCACATTTGAACTGATTTTATTATCTTATGAGTTTTACCATAAACCATTCATAAAATCTATTTTTGCAGTTGATCTTAGTCACTGGGCTTCTGAAACATTTTTCATAGGAAAGGAGCTTTGACTTTTTTCTTTATTGCTCTGTGCACAGAGAAATAAGCTTGACCTTAAGCAAGCTAAGGACCCGATCATCACATTATCAGGTGTATGTAGGACAAGGGTCAAAAGGCCAATGGCACGCTATGCAAGCACATTTGGCAACTCTCCAAGCCTGGTGCTGGTCTCTTCACATTAAAAGGAAGGATTCAGTCTACCCAAAGGACACAGGACACAAAAACATTAATTCAAAAGGATATATGCACCCATATGTTCATTGCAGCACTGTTCACAATAGAAAAGGTATGGAAGCAACCCAGATGTCCAAAAATAGATGATTGGATCAAGAAGATGTGGTCCATATACACAATGGAATACTATTCAGCATTCAAAGAAGATAAACACATGCAATTTGCAGCGACATGGATGGAATTAGAGGGGATCATACTCAGCGAAACAAGCCAGAAAGAAAGAGAAAAATATCGAATTGTTTCACTTATAACAGGACTATACGGAAACCAAATAGGAGAGAGACACTCAGCAGGTGGGGAGTAGGGGGTGGGGGAGGGGAGGGTAAGGGCACAAAATGGAGTAGAAAAGAACACAAGGGACCATGGAGATGGATCATGGGTGAATTGGTGGTGGCTTACCCAGGGGGAATACAAAATGTAAAAGATATAAATAACAATAAAATATATAACAATAAAAATAAAACAATAAAAATAAATAAATAAACAAATAAAACAATAAAAAATATATATATTAAAAAATAAAAATAAAAGGAAGGATTCTGAGGGGGGGGAAAAGCAGCCTTTATAGGTTCTAATTTAAGAATTCCAAGAAATCCATTAAGGTTCACTATTTCTAAGATCACTGAGGCAAGTCTTACATTGGGACAAAAACTTAATTTCCTTTTTTCATTTCTAGACTATTTTTTATGACTGATGTTCAGTCATAAACCAATATAGTATTGATTCAACGGAGTGTTGATTATGCTTGCTTAAAATTGGGGTGAAGGAGGATTGGGAGATAATATATAAAGTGTACAGGGTTTATGAAGGTGATGAAAATGTGGAATGACTGACTGTACAATTCTGTGACTGTAGAAGCCACTAAGTTGTACATGCTAAGTGGGTGGACTGATATTATATGAATTATATCTCAATAAAGGCATTAAAAAAATAACCTTTTTCTAGGCTCATGGCATAAAATACTGTTTTATCTAGCAAGGTGTGTGATTAATATATGGTGAGCGCTTGGTATGTCCCAGAGTGTGTCCTAAATGTATACACACTTCAAATATTTTTCATGTAGTGTCTCAATTAAGCCTCACCCTGTGATGTGTATTATGCTTACTATTATTATTATTATTATTATTATTATTTAAAATATTTATTTATTTATGCATACAAGCTGGGGTACAGGCCAGAGGCGTGGGGCGGTGAGCGGGTTCACCAGAGACAGAGTGGGGAGCAGCACAGGCAGAGGGGTGCAGTGAGCGAGGCAGGAGAGGTCTGCCGCGCCATGTGGGAATCTCCCTGGCTGGGCGTCGAACTTGTGTTGCCGCTGCCGACAGCTCCACAGTGCAGCGCTTAACCGCTGTGCCACCAGGGAGGCCCACTATTATTATTCTTATGTTATTGATGAAAAACTGAGGGAAAATAATCAAATAACTTCAATAAGGATACACAAGTGTGTAAAGTATCTCCTGGGAAAAAGCAGCAAATTCAGTAAGTTGGGGCATACTGTAATAATAATAGTTGTTCGAAACTTAGCTCAATATTTTAAAATATTCTGAAACACTGAGCAGAGTTTGTGTGCATTCCATCTTTCCCCCCATGTTACAAAGATTCATTTAAATCTTTCAGAGAAAAATGGCTGTAAATTATAAAACTTGTACATGAAAAACCATACCCATAAAACAACTCTAAAATAGCTTCTATATTTCTATAAATCATAAATTCTGTGCTTATAAATGCATTTTAAAACTTGATTTGCTTTACCAAAGGAACAATTCTTTGAACCAGGCTTTCAACAGATTTAAATATACAAGCAACATTTTTACATGTGGTATGTGGTTATGTACATAAGATTATGAAACAATATATGAGGCATAAATTCCAGGGTAAGAAATGAAAATGAAAGGCAATAAAATTAGGCACTGACAGACAAATTACTTTATTAATTTGTGAAATAAGTCATCTATCTTGTGCTAATCCAGGTTTTATTGTTGCAATTTAAACTTTCAAGTGAATTTTTAAAAAAGATTTATTAAGAGGAAACAAGGTAAATGCAGGCATTCATGGGAAGGAAATGAAGCCCAGCTGAACTCTGAGCTGAAAAGTCATGAATCAAAATTTCTTTCTCAATCTTTCAGGGTTGCATTGTTTTCAACAGCACTCCATCTCATGTCACTCCATATTTTATTTTTTGTTTGTCTGCTTCTTGGAGTAACTTGCATTCCATATGCCCAAATAAGACAATGTCAGTTCCAATTTTATTTTATATCATAAGCTCTGAACACTAACTATAGACTGTGTCTCTTAATTCTGAATTATGGAAGGAGTCTAATTAAAGTCACTGCTAAACCAATGAAATGCCTAAGTGTGGGTCAATGTATGTCTCTATAGACAAGGCTGCAGAATCCTGTAGTAGATAAAATGTCCCTCCAAAGGTTTAACATATTAAGCAAGTCTCTAAAAAAAAAAAACACTGATATGAGCATCCAAGTGAAAGATTTAAGAAAATATCCTTTTCATTTTTAAGGAGTAGTTGAAGAAACCAGAATGCCACTCTTTCAGAAGCTCCTTTGTTTTTTGTTGTATTGTACAGGTTATGTTGAAAGAAATAAGGCTGATATTGATATTTTCTGATCTGAATTATTGCCAAATATCAGTCCTGATAAAAAGTGTGATATGAAATTTAAAATTTATGTATGGGAAAATATAATTATCCTACAAAAGAACTGAAATGAAAAGGAGAACAATTACTAGTACTATTGCTGGACAACTTTTTGCATATTAGAACAAATTATAGCAAAGTGCCTACTATAGGGAAATTACAGCAAATATAATGACATGCTAATAAAGCCTGGGACCCTGCCATGATTTCCTGTGATGTACACCTGTTTTTCTCCAGGGCAGGGTAGTCATGCCTCAAGTTTTAAAAGTCTTTAAAAAAGAACTTATGAAACAGTAGCTCACAAGAATTAAATTGTAGTAATAACTTCCAGGTATTGACAAAAATATATTTTGTTGATTTAGCATATTAAGAGTCACCACAATTTTCATCCTCCAAGCACATAGCTGGTGTATTTAAAGTGATTTAATTTGATTTTATATTTGATGAAAGCTATTCCATTGGTAAAAATTCAAATGTCAGAGAAAGTTCTTTACTATATTAAGAGCTATATTAGCTATAGCCTTTTTGGTAAGAATTTATATTCTGTAAATGAAATATTTAACATGAACTCTGTTCATGTCTTGGGTGCTGACAAATTTGGAAGGTACCGATACTCCTTGCAGAGAGAAGATAAGAGAAAGTGACTCGTTCTCCTAAGCCTGGGTTCTAAAATCAGAAATTAGTAGGAGAAAGAGTAAAGTCTAGTGAACAAATATGAAAAGGATAATAATTTTTCCAAATTTGTGTACTATCTGGATCACTAGAAGTACAAACTCCAACACCTGTTTTTCCAACATGAACAGCTGTTAAGAACATGTGGAACTATCAATTTTTGGTTTCTATATTACAATCAAAAAGCATCTTTAACTTTTGAATATGTTTTTTATTTATGTTTTATTCTTATACTAATAAAGGAAAGTTGAATTGTTCTGTAATTGTTATTTATAAAATGAAGGTAAAACAGCAAATTTCTGTGTACAAACCAAGATGACTTGATTCATTCATTTAAAAGAATTTGAGGGCCTCCCTGGTAGTGCAGGGTTGGGCGCTGCTCTGTGGAGCTGTGGGCAGCAGCGATGCGAGTTCAACGCCCGGCCGGGGAGATTCCTACATGGTGTGGCAGACCTCTCCTGCCTCGCCCCTGCTCCCCTCAGCAGTGTATTTCCGTCGATCTGCCTGTGCTGTTCCCTGCTCTGTCTCTGGTGAGCCCTCTCGCTGCCCCACACCTCTGGCCTGCGCCCCAGCTTGTATGCATAAATAAATAAATCTTAAAAAAAAGATTTTCTTAAAAAAATAAAAGAATTTGAATTTAATAAGAACCTTTTACTTGTAAGTTGGATGATTATACATAATGTCACATAATTATTTAATATTTTCTATTTTTAAACGGATAGCTTTTGGCTAGCAATTTAATAGGTTGAGAAAATGCAGAATTGTTTTAAGATCTCACTAAAGATTTGATGTTCACCATCTAGGGAAGAGGATTGTAAATGATAGTGCTTAAAATATTGCATTTTTACTATTTGAACTATTATCTACCACAAATAAATTCTTTAAAAAATTATTTGGGGGGGCCTCCCTGGTGGCGCAATGGATTAAGCCTTGGCACTGTGAAGCTATCCGCAGCCACTGCAGCACGAGATGAACCCCCAGCCAGGGAGCTTCCTACATGGCGCAGCAGATTTCTCCTGTCTCGCCCACTGCTCCCCTCAGAAGTGTACTTCAGTAGATCCTCCTGTTCTGCTCCCCACTCTGTCTCTGGTGAAAACTCTCACCACCCCACACCTCTGGTCTACACCCCAGTTCTTCTGTGCATAAATAAATAAATCTTAAAAAAAATTAGTTGGGTGCCTCAAAGAAATATATTCGAATAGAATATAATGCTTTGGTTGAGTTTTCTTTCTGGGGAGAAAGAAAGTTGCAATGTTTATTAACTCAGGAAATATGGACAAGAATAGTAATTAGTGGTCATTTCTTGTTTTTCTCACCCCATTTACTTGAGGTATTCGTGATTTTTCCAAGTAATAGAAGAAATGTTTTATAAGGTTTTCCTTATAAAGCTCTAGACCTCAATAATTTGGATGTAGTTAAAAAGTAAGAGAATATTTATGCTAATGGAACTCTAGGATTCATTTTGGGTTAGAATGATTTGGGAGTTCAAGGAGTTGAGGGGAGGAGTTCTGACTTTAACAACCAATAGACTTTGGTTCAAATCCTATTTTTTCTGCATTCTAGGTGTGTGTTCTTGGAAATTTACTTGCCAGTTTCTGGGTGTGTATGTGTCTTATTATAAGATCAACTTTATGGGATTATTGTGATGATTACATGGTAACATGTAAATGGACCACACGTGTTTGATGTCAAATTTGTAATTAAAAAATTAATATTTCTACAGAGAAAATGAACAGAAACCATCCCAAATTGTAATCTTTTGGGGGCAAAAGATCAACTATCCTTTTCTTTTTATTGACGAGAGTTTAACCTGGTACCTTGCTCACAGTAAACAATCTGTTAACTGTGAATTAGTTAAACGTACTTCTTATATTAAGTACACAATTACTAAGTGGACAATGCATTACTCATTAGTATTTTCCTGGGATATAAGGCCAAAGGGATGCAAGAGAGAGACTAAGAGCATCTTCACATAGTAAAATTGAAACTATAATTCCAGTTGATGGTATATAAAGCAAATTAATTGTTCAAAGTCTGGGTCTTCCTGGTCTTTTTGTCCTTCCACAACAAGTTAAAGACATTTGATACTCTAACTCTTAGTGACCTTACTAAATTATTTGTGCACTAACTCTTGATTTCTGCGTATATAAAATAAAAGGATTAAACTAATTGCTAGATGATGATATCTAAATTAATTTTGATAAAAATGTACTATGAATTAGTAATCTATAAGTGAAACAGTACAAAAAAATGCAAAAGAGCACTTAACACTGCCACAACAGTACTAAGGAACAGTGACCAAGGTAGGGACAGTGATTCTCATCCATGTGCACAATTGCAAGACTGCTCATGCTCAGCTTCCAACAACAGGGTTTATTTAACAAACAGGAGATTAGGCAAAAGGAAAAAGTTGCTAAGGCCACAGGTGGTTGGCCATTGCACCCCAGGTAGTGTCTGCAGTGTACAGAAGTCCCAAACAAAGGCCACTTATGGAAGATGAGGTGACTTAGTGGCAGCCCACAGCAGCGGTCTGAAGCCTGTGCCAGATGGTGGACCAGATAGCAATAGACTCAACAGCACCAGAGGGTGGTGCCTGAGAACCAGAGGCTTAGCCAAATCCAACAATGGTCCTTTTTGGTGATGTCAGAGGTCTGTGCAAAGGTTTGTGCAAGGTCTCTGCAAAGGTCTGTGGAAGTCTGAAAGTCCATGGAGGTCCGCTGAATCCTAGGGAGATGCTCAAAGCTCTTCTCTCTTCAGAGAACAGCCATCTGTCAAATTCTTCTCCTTTAAAAGTGGTCCAATGAATGTTTCCTCTTCAAAGACAGGGAACATAATTCTTCCTCAAAGTGGTCTTATTTATGATTCCTCTTTGAAGATCGGCTACTGAATCACTGTTGTTTCTCTCTTCGGAAGCCGGGAGCAGAAAGAATTTCTTCTCCTTTGGAAGCTGGGAGCAGAATGAATTTCTCAAACTGGCTCTTGATTCCAATACCCTACTAGCTTGATTGGACCATTGAAATCCTATAGGTCTTATTTAGCACCAGTCAGCTTGTTTTCCATTTTTAATCTGAATAATTAACTAAATGAAATGAGCTTGCACCTGATTGGCCCATTTAGAAACCTAAAGGCACATATAAAAGAAGAAAAAGCCCACCCTGACCTATACTTAGGTCAGGACAGGCTGTGGGCCTCTTGGCTCCAGGGAACCATAGCCAGAGCCAGCCCTGCTATGGCTCAGGAAGGGGTTGGTGGATTGAGGCTGGAGCACCTCAGCCCCAACAAAGTCACCTTGCCCCATAGCCTCTGGGTGCCATGGGGATCTGGTTATGTAAATACTCAGTTTTCTGTAATACTCGGTTATCTCATGTTGTTCTGTCATATATTTTTCTCTATCTTTAACTCTATATTGTATGCTAGCACACTGTATAGAATTGTAAAATTTAAAATGACTTTGAAAATTAAAGCCATTTCCTAGGGAAAGTGATCATATGGAGATCATAGTATCAATTGTTGCAGGTCCTCTGAATACTTAGGGAAGATGTCTTAATTTTTAAAAATTTTATATTTAGACAATTCTAAATTGAATATTCCTAACTTCTTCCATTGTAGAAAAAATTAGAAGTAATAATAATGTGTATTAACCACTCATATTAAGAAACAGAAAGTTATATACTTTGAAATTCTTTTGTCACTCCCATATCCTATATCCAACTGTTCTCAAATATATACTACTTTGAATGTTATGTTTATCATTGTATTGTTTCTTTAAAATCCCTTCTCCTATCATATATTTCAACATATATTTTACACAGAGACTGCTTGGGTTTGCATGATTTTAAATTTCATAACACAGAAATCATTCTGTCTCTGGAATTTTTTGCTCTTTTAATGTCCTCAAGATTCATCAATGTGATACCTGCAGGTCATTCATTTTCATTAATCTATTTATCACCATAAAAACTGACATTCATCCCACTGTAAATTAATTACACATTTAGACTTACACATATTCTCAAATACTGAGATTGAAGTATAACTACAATTGACATGACTTTTTACCACTTGCATGCCATAATATTTCTGCATGTTAATTAAAAACTCCTTGTGAAAATAATTTTAATCGCTATATGACTTTTACTTATATCATAATTACCTTAAGCCATTCTGTAATGATAGTTTGACTTTTCCTCTAATTTTCCCTAATAAGAGTAACATCATAAATATCTTCAGAGTATAATTTTTCCTTAATGGTTTAGTTTTTATTATTTCCTAAGGAAAGAGTTCCAGAAACAGAATTAATGATTCAAAGGGAATGCATATTTTTATGGCATTTTAATACCTACAGCAAATTGCTTTTAATAGATAGAACTAAATTTTCTTCTACAAATTCTATATGAAATTATGCTTTGACTATATCCCCTTATCTTTGGGTATTTTCAAAAGCAAACAAAAGATAAACAAAAATTTTGCCAACTTGTTAGGCAAAAGTTGCATTATATTGCTATTTTCATTTACAGTAGAAAAGTGAATGGAAATTCATTATTTGTTTTCTCTTTCACAAAACACATCTATATAATTTGTCCAAAAAGTTCACACTTAAAAAAAAAAAACTATTTTAACATGAATACAGGATTACTATTCTTTAATGATTCATATGATCATGCATATGGTGCCAACCATAAAAGGTTTGTGTTCTTGAATTGAATTGATTACTTTCTTGTGGAAGAACCCAGAGAAATGAATTCTAAGTGATGGGACTTGTCCAATTCCCAGAAGCATAATGATTGCAGTAGGAAGAGTTATTTTTGGTGATGGAGTTTTCAGAAGAAAATATTTATGTATCTCTGAAAAGTCAGTTTTCACATGCAAATTCACTTGCCTGCATTATATAGAGTCCAGTTGTGGAACTGCTTCATATTTTTTCATCACTGACATTTCAATATATTTTTATTTCCTTCTAATCTCTTTTTCTGTTCTACTCAGCTCATGCAAACCAACAAACATTGGACTTAGACCAAATTTCTAACAATATTTACTAACCATTTTTCCCTCTTACAAATAAGAACTGCTTTCTAAAGTGCAAGTGTATGAGTTAGATCTTTACATTATATCTGTAACACTCCTCTTTTCTAATGACTTCACTCATATTCCTACACATTTTAAACTACACTCATTTCTATTCACTTACTTCTATGACCTCTTTTTAATCATACTAAGTTTTTACTATGAATACTCACTTACAAATAGTTTTTAAGCATGCTTAAATGGATAATTTCAGAATTTTATTGATGTATAGTTCAAGGATGTTGGAGTCAGACCATCTTGGATTAAGATCTCATCTTTACTACTTTTAAACTCTGAAATCTAATTGTACACCAAACACCTTTCTGAGCTTCGGCACTGTGAAGGTTTAATGATATAATTAGAAAAATAGTTTAGTATAATGGATGGCAAAAAAGCAGTACCCAGTAACTGGGACTATCATAAATCTTATAAAAATATTTAGTATATTTTGTTCATCATTTTGGGGGGATTAACCCAAAATCTACAATATTTTAGGGAAAGAAATATCTAAATAAAAAATGGTTTCTTTAAAAAATGTGCAAAATCCGTTTGATAGCTTAATGGAGTGACTGCTTTCTGGATAATTATTTTCTGTGTTGTTTTAAGATTAATCCTAAGGCAATAGGTTCTAGTCTGTGTTTCATAGATTATGAAGATGCTGCAGATTTAATTTAGGGGCTCCTTGCAGCAAAGACCAAATTGGTAGCATTCCATCCCGCTTGTGCCACAGCGGTACCACTTTTATCTTTTTATGTTGAGAAAGTATTTTATCTTTTGTGGGAGGTTACTATACTGCTTCTAGTTGCCAAAATTTCTGTAAGAGTGTTCTCTTGACTCTGATCCTATCTGAGATTTTAGAAGGTGAGCAGCAAAAGCCACACAATTTGTGGACTTCATGAAGAGTAAAAACACAGGACCTCTTTTTTGAGGAAAAAAGTGTTAGAATATTATGAAAGTGACATCAGAACATTAAACAAATTCTGGGCTTGTTCAAGACAGATTTTTATGGAATTTTAATAGGATCATCTAAATGGAGGGCCCTCAGTGACTGCACAGGTTTTGTAACTGGGCTGAGTCCAAAGTCCAGTAAATGTTGTGCCTCCTGGAGGGGTTTGCTGTTGAGAATGAATAGCACCAGGTAAACTGCTAAGTTTGCATTTGAGGTGGAGTTTCTGATGAAAAATAAGAGGGGACTGAAAGAGAAAGAGGGTGAGTCGCCATGATGGAGGAATGAAAGAGGCAGTCACCATGATGCAGGAATAGAAGCAGCAGTTGCCATAATGTAGGAAAAGAAGAAACTTTTTTTGAATCTTCAGTGACTTTGGGGCCAGCGACTTTGGAGGCTTTGCAAGTAGCTGAGCGATGGAAACTGCTCCCAGTTTTGTCTTTACTGCAGCCGAAGGAAGAAGGCAAGAGGCCTGAAGCGGGCATCTTCCTAAAATGCATGAGTGTAGTCTGATGGGCCATCTGGCTGCTGTAGTTGCTGTTTGCAGTGTTGTTGGCCTGGTGCTGTGCTGGGGCACCACAGCAGTTTCGGGAGCATCTCCAGTTGTGTTTTGTGTTGTCCTTGTGAGTTGGAACCTGGCCTACGGTCTGATTGTTATGCGTCTGCAGAAGAAGGAAGACGCCATTTTTGAATTGTGGCCTATTGTTTGGAAGAGAAGCTCCACATCAGCAGTGGCAGGAAGATGCCATCTTTGTTATTTTCTGGGACTTAAAGGACTGGACATTGTTTTAAGTAAGGTAAATGGCCATATGTTGACTTTAGTAATTCTTTGTTTTTCCCTGTTTGTTAAATAAATCCCAATGTTATTGTCCCCTAAGCCTGAGCAGTCTTGCAATTGTGTGCGTGGGTGCAAAGCCAAGCTAGTGACTGGTAAGCAATTGGGGCACTGCCTTTGGCTAATTTTGAAGCCCCATTTGTCTGCTATAAGTTTCACAAACAAAAATCAGTCCTATGAAGAGATGCAACGAGATCCAGGCAGACACAGTTATGTACAGGATTCTACTGATGGGGCTTGATGTGGTAGGAAGAGAAGTTACCTGCTCTCACGTGCTCATCAGAATCAATGGTTCCCTCCTCCCCACTTTTGTCACCCATTTGGCTGAAATTTCTTGGCTATTCACTGGCATGCTGGTTTTGTTTCCAGGGAATGTACTGGAACAGTGTGATATCCATAGAAAGGGGAGGTTCCATGTTCCCAGCCCCCACCCAAGGAAGGGTGAAGCTGAGGAGAGAGAAAAAGCTAAAAAGATTAGGTGACTGAAGGAGCCATGTGGAACAGAGAGACTTGGGAAGTTGTGCTTTCTTCTTGACAATGGACTGGTTGTATAGGCTTGGGAGACATGGGAGTAGATGCCTGAAAGAGACATGGCTAAGAGACCTGTGGGGAGGCTGACAATGGCAGCCTTTATTTTGACTTGTATTTTGATTTTGCTCTTTTTCTTCCAGGCTTGCCTGGTCCCTTCTGCCCTTTTTCTATGGTTCCCCACCATAAGGTGACTTAGACTGTGGCAAGCTTTCAGGCCTCAGTGACCCTGCTTTGGGCCATGTTTGTCTGGCTGGGCATTTACCCATGAGTGAATGGGTAACTTTGTGTGTTGCATGGGAAAACTATTTTAACCAACTATATCCTTTCTCTTCTCTCTCTTGCACGCTAATTGTATTCGGTCTCCTGCATTAAGAGTATGCTTTGTCTTTATGTGGTGGATGCCAAGACCCACTAGAACAGACAAGTTTGGGGGTCCCAGAATGACCCTCATTCTGCCCAATAACAGTAGCATCATAGCCCTGACAGAAAGCCATGAAAAAGTAAACGAACTTTAACATGGTAAACTAGGGAAATGGAAAGCACTTGAACATGTTTGTGGAGAACCTATATTCTTAAAGTGTTTTTCTCATTAAAAAACTATCAGAATATTTAAACGCATTCTTTGAAAACCGGTGTAGGGTAAATGGAAGTTGTCAGGTGTTTTCTGCCCTCCTGCTATTAGCATCAAATGGGCTGTGCGCTGACATGTGTGTATCTGGAGTATGGTGTGGGCATGTGTGAGTGGGCACCCCTTGTAAGAGGGTGGTCCTCAGGAAAGGGGAGTGTCCCAGGACCCCACCCCCACCTCAAGACAGAGAGATCCAAGACAACTAGGACTACGAATCCCAGAATGCCATCATCACCAAAGGAAAGATGCTGAGGACTGAAGGTGGAGTTTAGAAATGGTTTTGGGGTTTTAAATACCAGACATGTGAGCTTGGAGGGGGGTGATTGCTTGTGGTGTGGATTGCCAAGTTTTTTTGAGTGTGCCATAAGATTCCAGATCAGCGGAACTGGTAGGACACATTCACCAATTTATTCTTTCTTTTTTTCCTTTCTCTTTTTGTAAATAAACCATTTTATTAATTTTATTATGTGTGTCTGCAGTTGAGTCTTTAAGTCCCTTTTAAGGGCACGGGTGAGAACCCAGACAGGCACCCCATTTATATTGGGGCTGCCCTGTAACACCCTGAGCCAAGAGATGTGGCAGCAGAGGAGTGAAGCGGCAGAGGACCAGGCGGCAGAGTGCAGTAGAGACGGACGAAGAGACCACAAGAGAATGCCAGAGTGCCCCGGAAGAGTGAAGATTTGCGGGGGGCTGGGAGGCCTGCCATCCTCCTGGCTCCCAGAGCCTCCCTGCCTGCCCTGCACCTGGTTGCCTCACTATAAATGGTGTAGAAAGATCATTAAAAGCCCGAAAAGCCACTGAGGGCTCCAGAACTCCTCCTTTCCCTGTCTGGCCAGATCATAGAAAACCTGCTCTGTGCCTTGCTGGCGCTACAACAAAGCAAATTGATTCTGGGAGGCAACTGTAGGGTAAACAAAAGAGTCATCAGGTTTTTCCACCCTCCCATTAAGGACAGACATCTGTAGGCCTACACACATTTCTGATGGCGGGCACTTGGAGTAGGGTTGGGCATGTATGAGTGGGCACACCTGAGCCTGGAGAGACTGGGCTTATAAGGGCGGTGTCACAGAGATAAAGAGAAGCAGTGGAAGGAGTAGCAGTAGGAGAGAAGCAGAAGCTGCAGGGAGCAGAAAACCATTTGGGGTGCAGAGAACAGGGAGACCAGAGAACTCCAAAAAGCCCAGAGAAGGTGAAGATTCGCTGGAGGCTAGGAGGCCTGCCAGCCACCTTATCCCCCAACCTCCCAAACTGCCTTGTACCTGGTTGTCTTCCTACGAAAGACAATTAAAAGACCTTAAAAAGCCACCGAGTGCTCCAGGACTCCTCCTTTTGACCCATCTGCCCAGCACTCATAGCGAACCTGTACCTGTGCCTCTTCCTGCCCCTACAGCAACCGTTCCCATAAAGTCACTATTTGCCATGAGTGCCCTGTAGATTGCTGCTTCATGTTTTCTTTTTTCAACAGTCACATCTTTAGGTCTTATATAGAGTATTGAACTGATTGCCAAGCAATGTCAACACTCTACCCTCCTGAAGCAGAGCCCATGTGATGATATGGGAGCTTCGATTATGAGTCTTTAATGGAGGATAAAAGTGCAGAACAAAACACCAACACAAAACAGTTTCTCCCCTAGCCAAGCAAGCATCTTTTAGCCTATTTTGCCTGAGTCCATTTCAATGATGCCCATATGAATACTTTCAGATTCTATTATGCTCAATAAACTTTGAATTAGGAGACTTACTCTTTGGGATCTCAAGCTGCTAGTTGTCAGGTACTTCCTCGTTTCTCTGATGTCTGCTCCTTTGCAATGTGGAAACTGTACTGCAAATAATCCTCTTTGTCAGGGGGCTCTCATAAGACTAACACAGAATTAAAATAGACACTTGAAACTAAGAAGGTACTGTATTACTAATTCTGACATAAGGTACAAACTCCCTTATTTATTGATCTCAAAGCTCTGCTGCTCTGCTCAGACCTTCAGGACTGAGGCCCTGCTTCTCCAGCTGTGGGAAGGTAGTCAGCTCAGGACTTGCAGCTGAGCACCTCCCTGGGAATTTCCCAGGTCGAGGGAGCCCCTCCTTCCCCCAGGGCAGATTTCTTTGATTACTGGCTGATGGAGGGTATAAAGAACAATCTTTCACACCAGCTGGGACACCACTAAGGCCTACACCAGCCTGAGGGCTTCCTGCTGAATTGATTGTGGATTTTGTTGCAGCTATGTCAAGAATTCCACCTGGACTCAGTCCTGCTTTCTTCTCCTCTAGGTGTTTATTCCAACAGCAAGACTGATCAAGTCATTTGCGCCACCCAGTGCAACTACAGGACTTTATTAAAAAATTAGGAAGAAACTTTCATTAAAGGTACTAAAATATAAAGTTCTCATCTTTCTTTGCTGATCTCTTCCTTTGTCTGGGTTTGTTTGACCGTTTTAGCAAACATAAGCACAATTAATTCATATTCAGAATCACCAAAATGACGAGGTTAATTTTTTTTTTCATACCGCCTTCATGCATGGGTATCTAGTCATTTCTTCCTTGTCTTCCCTTCATGTATTTATATATGTAGTGACAGGAAGATACAGGCACAGGTGCTCTATGGAGCTGTGCAGATGGGTCTAAAGGAGGCATCCTGGAGTCCTTGGTGGCTTTTTAAGGCTTTTAATTATCTTTTGTAGAGAGGCAACCAGGTACAGGGCAGGTTGGGGCGCCAGGAGGCTGGTAGGCCTCCTAGCCCCCAGAGAAGCTTCACTCTCTATGGACGCTCTGTCTTTCTCACTTGGTCTCTCTGCTGCACCCCAAATGGTCCTCTGCCTCCGAACTATGTACTCTGTTTTCTGCTTCTACTGCTGCATCCCCTTTGATGCCGCCCTTTTTTGCTCAGTCTCTCCAGGCCCAGGTGTGCCCACTCATGCATGCCCAGACCTCACTTCAGGTGCCCCACCATCAGCTATGCGAGTAGGCCTGCAGAGGTCTTTCATTGATGGGAGGGCGGGAAAACATGATGACTCATTTACCCTACAATGTAACCCTATGTGAGGATTTCGGCTTGGGATTTTCTAATTCTATAAGTAAAGGCATATTTTCTACAATCGTGATTTGGGATGTATGGAAAGCTTACTAATATTTTTCTGGAAAATCTTTACTAGCTGGGATTCCATTGTAAGAGTGGCTTCCCCAGAGAACAGAAATATTGATTTCCTTAAAAAATTCCATGCCAGTGCATAGTATTGTTTACAAAAACCATTTAAGACACCTATCACATTTTGATTGAGCATAATATTTAGGTAATGTGAGCAGTAATGGAAACAGTAAGCATTTGTATCAAAGTAATCCAATTTGGAGTATAGGAATTTTAATTATTTATGGGCTAGATAAATGAGATTGGAAACTATTTTTTATGAAGTAATATGCACCTTTGTGAAGTCCTTTTACAAGTCTCAAAAATAATGAGCTACATGTAGTATCATTTGTCACCAATTATATGAATCAGAAAGTTATCAGACGTTTCAGTTTCAATGTTGCATGCTTTATTTCCAAGGCATATTCTTAGTGTATATATCACTTCTATTATACTTCATTACCAGAAAATAGAAACATTTTTCAAAAGTATTACCATAATAACTTTAGTAGAAATAAAATATATGACAAGGCTCTTTAGAGATAATTTTGTCATATTATTTGGTGAAAATATACCTCAGTATTTAATTGGCATTTTTAATTGTATTTTTTATTCATTTATTATTTTTAATACCTTTATACTGATATCTTTGGGAATATATATTCTAATTGTTCTTGCTAGCATTTCCCAAACTATATCGAACATTAGTGGTGAGAGTACATATTTTCTGTCTTGTTGCTGATCTTAGAGGAAAGCTTTCAGCTTTACATCATTGAGTGTGATTGTTGAGAGAACAGTATGCCCTCAGGGAATTCCACCCATATGTTTTATAGATCCCTCCCCACCTCCAAGCTTAGGAGGTATCAGGTGCCCAGGACTACAGCTCCCATCAGGCCATGTATCTGCCTTAACCCTTGACTTCCGTAAAAAGAGATTGCTGGGAATGAAGGGTGGGGTTAAGCAGCCACACTTGAGAGAAGGGAGGACAGGTGGGCTGTAGGGGACTCAGCTCTGCCTGCCTTCGGTGTGCACCCAGTCCGGCTCAGGCAGCGTTACTGGTAGGAAGTACAGACCTATTAATCTCTCTATCTCTCTCACTCTCTATGCTCCCACCCTTTTCACATCCTTTGTAAAAAACCTTTTATCAACCTTTTAACGCGTGCCCACTTTTGGGTCTTATTCCAAGTTCTTTCAAGCATGAGGGTGAGGACTCCCTTGCAGGCCATCCCATTCCCCACTGGGGTTGCCCTGTAACATGTTGTGATGTTTATTGTGGGCTTATCATGTATGTTTGTTATATCGAGATACGATCCTTCTACCCATTTTGCATTTTTTAGACTAAATTCAGTAGAAATATTATGTTTGCGCTTATGCTAAAACAAAAATATTCTATATTTTATTGACCAGAAATGGAAATCCTTTTGAAGCATAGCATGTTTCACCTCCAATGAAAGTTGTGGGTGGTAAGCCTGAATATGCCTGGTCATTTAGAGCTTTTATCTTTCCCACTGCACTTGAATTTATTTATTTTTTAATTGATGTTGTTTACAATACTGTATCAGTTTTAGGAGTACAAATTTACACCTTTTCAAATGTATGATATACCATGTCGTCACCAAAATTCTGGCAATCTCCAGCGACATGTAATTGACTCCCTCTACTTGTTCTTCCCATCTCCTCTGGAAATACCATTTTGTCTTCAGTCTAAGGGTTGTGTTTGTTTTATTTGATTGTTTCTTTATGTTAGACATAGGAGTGAAATAACCAAGTATTTATCTTTGTTTCTGGTTTATAGAATTGATTGTGATCGAATTTTAATGATAATTTTCACCACATAAGCACGGTTTTACTTTATCTGGTCTATACACAATTATCTTTCACTCTAGACTCACAATCAGGATACTAATTTCCAAACTAGTAGTTGTTTACTTCCTGTTTAGAATTACCAACATGATTTCTTTAACTATAACATAAATAAACAAAACATGATTATTCAGTTTAATATAATGCTTTCTTTAGTAGGCAGCTTATTTAGAGTTTCCGGGCATGGTATCATTGTTCTTTCCAGATCATTCAATCCATTTATTCTTACTATTTGATTCGTAATGTTACTTAAATCATACCACCTTAATATAGTAGTTGGCTCTATGAACAAGTTTTTTTTTTAAATTTACTTATGCATACAAGCTGGGGTGTAGGCCAGAGGTATGAGGGTGTGTGTGTGAGAGTATTCACTAAAGACAGAATGGGGACAGAATGGGGAGCAGAACAGGTGGATCTACTGAAATGCATTGTTGAGGGGAGCAGCAGGCAAGACAAGAGAGGTCTGCTGCACCATGTGGGAGGCTCCCTGGCCAGGGATCGAACTCCTGCTGCAGTGGCTGCTGATAGCTTCATAGCACTCAGACTTAACCCCTTGTGTGACCAGGGAGGCCCTCTATAAACAAGGTTTATATGGCACAAAGGGAATATGAAATCACCAAAAATCTATTCACTTTTTTATCTTTGATATATCTTACATGTTAGGCTACCCATTGTTACCCAAATAAACCTATGTATAGATGAGACTAAATTTAAACCTTTAAAAATTGATTTACAGAAAAATATAGTTCTCATTTAGGATAGGTCAAACTTGAATCAATTAACTTATTTTGGGTACATTGAAGCCATCAAATCTTAAATATTTTAATTCATTGTCATATAGACCATGATTCATGCTAGAAGTGATAAGTGAAAACAGACCAAATTGTGTCAAAACCCCAAACTGGCACCACATGATAGAGCAGAACATAATTTATATGTACCTCTATGTCCACCTATTTATCAATTTCTATACCTAAATTCATTATCATGGATAACAATAAGTATAGGATGTATTACTGCATATTATCTATATAGAGAGTCAATCCCAGATAGGAAATACCTAATTAGATATGAAGATAGAGGACAAGAAGTTGAAATCAGCAAGCCAGATTTACTTCCCTCAATCAGTAAGAGGACAGAAATAGTTTTGGCATTAACAAAGCTTTCACACTGAGCATGAGATAGTAGCGGATGGCAAAGCTAAGAGTAATGATAAAATCTTAAATTTCTATATAGATAGAACGTTTTATTAAAAGTATAATCAAAATTAATTTATTTCTATAATTTTTGGGGTCACCTACTTCCTTCTAGTTATTAGTAACTTGGCAGGTGATTACCAATATTGGGAGAGGCAGCAAATCTCATTTTGCTCAATAAGAGTTAATAAACTTAATCATCCTAAATGGCCTTATATTACATTCTGAGTTTGAAATAGGCCACAGATCCTTCTTAAATAGGTTTAATTTATCTTCTTTTTTTAAAAGATTTATTTATTTATTTGACCTGGGGTACAGGTCAAAGGCATGGGGAGACGAGAGGGTTCACAAGAGACAGAGTGGGGAGCAGAACAGGCAGATTGACTGAAGTACACTGCTGATGGGAGCAGCAAGCCAGGCAGGAGAGGTCTGCCGCGCCATGTGGGAGTCTCCCCAGCCAGGCGTTGAACTCACATCACTGCTGCCGACAGCTCCACAGTGCAGTTCTTAACCGCTGCACCACCAGAGAGGCCCTAATTTATCTTGTAATGGGAACATTTCTTCACACAAGATGCAAATGGTGACATTGCACTTATTATTACCAGGACTAGACAGCAGTTGCTACCTAGTAATATGGAGCTTCAGACGCTGAAGTTTGCTTAATTTGAGTATGAATGGACCTGTCTAAAAAAAAGGAACAGTAGTATTGCTCTTTCCATTTTTTGGATGAATAAATGTTTCAAGGGTAATGTAACCACAAAGTTCCATATGCATAATATAAAAGGAAGCCAAAATAAAAAGTGGAGACATATCTTTTGACCACTGGTTAATTACTGATTATATAAAGCAAACACATTCACTAAAGCTACCAGATTTCAGTCACCCCACTATTTCCTTACCACTTCCCCACTTTTATTAAGTTACACAGGAGTATGTAAATAAGGCCATGTAATTTACTATTGAGTTATTTTAAAAGAGAATATTTAGGTTTTGATTTTGAAAATGTCAAGAATGTCCATAACATGGGTAATATGGAAGTAAAGGAATACTCTAGATGAACCATCAAAATTTTAATTATATAAGGTGTAGGAGACAAAGTATTATAATATGGGTTTTGTTGACCTTTTGATCTCCACCACGACTACTCAACTGCATAGGAAATGCCTAGACAAATAGGCATATGGTGCTCTAAACACTTTTATTTACCAAAACTGGACTTTGCTCCAGATGGTGAATAGTTTTTCTTATTGATTGTCAAAATATCCAAATGGTCCCTAAGCAATGCAATTTGGTTTACTTATTCCATCCTTTTAATAGTTTTAAACCATCAATCTCTATTTGTTAGTTTCTACCCAGAAACTAACATGAGAAAATGAAGCAGATAAAGGATGAAATCAGACTGCATAGCAAAAAATGAAAAATACTTTTCAGATGGTTCATGCTTATATATGTAGAAATGTATAATTTAAGTTTATATTTATATGTTTATACTTACATGAATTTGTACTTATTTATAGCATATAATTTATAAACTATTGTATCATATTTAAGGTTATTTTAATGGAGACAGTGAAATTTCTACAGAGTTTGGAATAATGTGCATATAACACTAATTTCTGGAATATATTGAACTATTAACATTTTAAAAGTAGAATAAACTTGAAAAATTTGTGTTGGCAAATCAAATATAGATCAATTTTTAAAGATGTTATCATGAAAAATATATGCTTAAGTTTTGAGATTAATTGAATTCATTATTTATTCTATTTTTCATATTTCTCCAAGATGTTAAACTTTTGAGAGATATTTAATTTTCCCAGAGATTTTAACAGACTAATAGACATAAAATAGATGATCATTAAATGATTATTGCACTGAATTTTTTAATGTAACTTTCTTTGAGATCATCATCATCAATGTTTTTATATTTAGGTATATCTTGACTCTAAAACCAGAAAAGTCGATGCAATTCATAAATGGATCATCTTCACTATGATATCAGACATTACAAGACAGAAATGCTTCAGACAAATACAAGCAAAATAGGACAATATAAATATCCCATGAAGATTTTTTACATTGATACAAATACCTAAGATATTTTGATCGATGATCAGTTTTCTACTTCATCTAATTTATAACTTTTGATCTAACAGTACACTAAAATTAATACATAATTTAATAATTTATATTGAATCATTTGAAATGGATTTGTATTGAATAGTGAGAAAACTTAGGAAATAGTGATTCTTACATAGTACACAAATAAATTTAATTTTTTACAGTGACTTTTCTCTTTTATTTAACATAGACAAAAGACCAAGCAATATATCCTCTAATAATATTTTTTCATTTATACATTTTTCTGCTTTTAAGTTAAATTTGTGCATATTTCAAATAATACCTAATGGAAAATAATTATTTAAAACATATCAATAGTTTTATTGTAGTATTTCTGCTCAGTAGTCATACCTTTTTTGAAATTATAGGTCAATGATTTTCTGATAGGAAATCATCACACCCCACCTCTCATTTCAAATGGTGGAAGGAGAAGTTTTTGACCCACTCTAAGCTAATTAAGTTTATTACTTTCTCATTGCCACACTGAGTAGTTCAGTAATAACTAGCTGACAAATTGTGGGGGCTGGTGGAGTGTCCCCAAATTCCTTTTAAATATTCACTAAGCAGAAAGTGTCATATAAGTCTCACTCTGCATTGAATAGTTACTGTACTTTTTTACAGTACAGTACACATAAATACTTTACAAATTAAACAACATGATACATTACAAGGCTGTGAAAACCCTATGTTTATTTAAATGTGGGATTACCACAGTTGTTTAAGATCATTTTCATTGTTATCTTATTCTCTTGTGGTGCTGTTTTCACATTGTAAATCCTTGTACATCTTACTACTTAATCCCTTTCGATTTTCTACGTTGTAGGTTTTCTCCTCCCATTTTACCTGTTCTTTTTTCCATAAAAATAACTCCATATATTTTGATTTTTTGGATTCAGATATATTGTACCCATGTGAAAATATGAAATGTAGTGTCAGTATAAATACACTAATGACTGCATGCTTCCCTACATTGTCAAGTGAGCTATAATATACACACCTTCCTGCTTTGTGAAACTCAGAACTCTCAGAGGGTGCTATACAGAACTTGATTTCTATTTTCACTCTTTTTACTCTGGCTGAAGGGTTTTGAAGAAGTAACAAAGCTTCCTCTCTCTTTGTATGTGAAATGTTGCTTTTCCACTTTGCAATAAGTGAATACATTGGGGAAAACCATTTTACTAAACTATGTTTTTCTTAGCTATAGGTAAAATAGTTTCTTTTCATTCTTTATAAATTTAAAAGGACACCATATTTAACACCTTTTATATCAGTGCACCTTTTTTGCTGTCTGCGTTACCCACAACAAACCTTCAGTGTAATGAACAATTTTCCTCAGATAAAGGTTTACCTTTGGAAGCCACCTTGAAAATATGTTTACTTGTAATTGCCCTCACTTACCCCTTTGTTTTCTTCATTTGACTTCCAAGTAAAGTATCATTTTTTAGCAGGTATTTCATTGTAAATACTGCAATCTGCTCCTAAGTATGTGGGAAGGTGATGATTTAAGCTCACTGAACTTGCTTTCAGTTGTCTTCAGCTCATATGTAGCCCACTTGACCAGTAAGTATTTTTAACACACCCATGTAGAGTTTATAGAATCAGATCCTCTTGGGTCCCTTTGTCTTCACCTAAGGACCTTGATTTCCAATTATGAAACATTCCACAATTTTAAAACATGCTTTGCAAAACTAAACTGACACAAAGGAATTGTAGGCAAATCTCCTGCAAGAGGTCCCTTCACATCTTCCTTTTGAAGCCTTGGGGATGCATAAACCATTTCTGAAAACAAAGTTCTATTTTGAGAGCAACCCAAAAACTGCCCTCAAATAGTTTCATTTAATAAGAGTATGCAAATTTTAATTATGTTACTAAGGAGACTGTGCCTAGAGTTCTGAGAGAAATGACAACCATAGCAATATTTGCATTTACATAGCACTTGCTTATCAAGAGTTTAAAGTATTTGAATAAATACCATTGTGTTTGCCTAGATAAGTTCCAGAAAAGAGGCATCTAAGTAACCAGAGAGGCTAGTTTTATCTGTGTCTCCTCTGTATTTGTGAAGGTGAGATTTTCTTTATGGGTCTCAGAAACTGAAGCATTCTGCCTATCAAGAGAGAATAAATTTTATTTCACTTACCATAAAGTAATAGAAAATATTTGCTGTTAATATCTTGAAATTTACAATCATAATAAATATCATTAGATAATAATAAAGTCATAACCATTTTTTACATAATGTATTTACTAGATTTCTATCTGAGTTTTCTGTTCAAAACTAATATTTACTTGATATTTTCAAATTTTAGCAGAAATAGCATTTTTCTGCAGTCTGTACTGATAGGAAACGTTTATGGTTTTGTGTCCTCAGTCAGGTCATCACGGTATGACATCATGATTTATCCTACATTTTATTAATAACTGCCATGTTGCTACAAACACAGAAAAATTTTGACAAAGTCCTTTACCTGTTACAGTTTGGGTCACTTTTTTATTTCCCTTTGTTAACCTATTGAGTATTATGTGAACATTTTGGACTAAGTAGAATATTATTATTTTTTTCAAATATGCTAAACAGTAGCCAATTTAGCCACAAATACTGCCATTATCCACTTTGTATATGAAGATAAATGGATGATTTATAAAATTACCTACCAAAAAAAATAATAAAAATGAAACCCACTGGTTTCATGTCTGATACCATTTTTCCTCTTTCTTTCGTGGTAGTAGTTCTAATTGTAAATTTGGGTTCAGATTAATGTTGCTGATTTAAAGTACCTAGCATAATACTTGTTCCATTCAATAAATGTGAGTTTCATACCTTCTTGCTTCCAGAAGAAAACATACTAGAGAATAAAGTCATTATTTGCTTCTTAGAATTTAAACTGTTGAAATATAACTTATTTCAATATAGGGAGATATTTCATAACATATTTATCTCTATATAATTAATACTTTATATCCTAATTACTTAAAAAGTGGCGATGATCCTTGAATATACTGGAGAAAGACAGGTTCTGAAGATTGAAATAGGAAAAATGTCATTTGTGTTTGTAAAATAAGAATTCAGAGAACACCTTGCATATTATAGAGTAGATTCATAAAGGGAGACTTTAGAAGTACCTAGACAGATTGAAGAAGATTCTTCAGATTTGGTGGGATGTGTCAGAACATTACGGGCAGTAACAAATTGGAGTAAATCCATTCTCTTTTGGTCCAACACTTAAGGAGCTTGAACACACCCAGTGGCAAATCTTTGATGGAAGAAAAAAATATTGCAGTATGAAGTACTTGCAAGTACATTTAATGAGATAAATGCTGAAGTCACTCGGGAATATGCTAGGAAGAAGAATATTTTGACATATCTGCTTTCTTTCTGTTGGGTCTTAGACATCATTATCAAAGATATAGGAGCCAACTGTGACTAAAAAACAACCCAAACTGAAACTTCAAAACTTAATTATGTCAGAGCAGAAAGATAAATATCCTCTATGGCCTGAATTTTGGGCATATCATACCTCCTTTGAATGCCTTCATCAGTTGTCTTGTTACTTGCTTGCTATTACAGATTTTAGTGTTTGAGTTGCTAAATGCAAGAAAATAGCATTATATGATCTCCACAAAAATCATTGGCAATTTCTTCTGCATTGACATAATGTTAAGAACCAGGACATGTTATAAGACTCTGGGTTGCATTAATGAGAAACCACCCTCTTAAATTTTTAATTGTATGAAACAGTTGCTAATTCCAAGTATAATTCTGTTAAAATAGATATTTAGAACTTACTCAGCTTGCTTAACTGAAATTTTATGGTTATTTATTGACAACTTGATTACCCCTCTCCCAGACACTGACCACTATACAACACTTTGAATTTATAATTTTAGATATATAAAGGGAATATGAATTATTTGACCTTCTATGACTGACTTCATTTAGTATAGTGTCCTCAAGGTTGATCTATGTTGTCACATATTGTAGATTTTCCTTCTTTTCTAAGGCTGGGTAATATTCCACTGTATGCATATATCACATTTTCTTTAACTGACCATCTATTGATTAATAGGTTTCTACATCTTTGTTATTGTGAATAGTGCTAGAATAAACATAGGAATGCTAACATCATTTTGAGATCCTTAATTAATTTCTTTTAGGTAAATATACTTATATAACTATTAGCAGGATGATGAAGCAACACAAAACCTTCAGAAAGAATATTTAAAGAAGCAAAAATTATTAAAAGAAAGAAAAATAGGAGATGCTGGAGATGCACATTCGCGCGCACACACATACAGGCTAAATCTGACAGGACTGATTATATTAAATGTTCATGACCTAAACAGCCCAATTTAAAAGACAGATATTTACAGAGTGAAAAAAAGTGAAAGACCCTACTATATATTATTTGCTAGGCACTCATTTTAAATATACATATATAACAAGAATATAAAGTTTAGATACATTGAATACAATTGGGCAGAAAACATACATATCATGAAAACCATAAATATAAGAAAGCCATTGTAAATATTTTAATATTAAATGAGGTACACTTCAAGACAAGGGATATTGCCAGACAAAAAGAGGAACGTTTCATAATAATAAAAGGAATAGTGTACCAGCAAGAAATAACCAATATAAATGTATATATGTCAAATAATAAAGTCCAAAATACAAAAAATTAATAGACTTAATAGGAAAAATATACAAGCCCATTATTAGAATACATAAAACATCCTTCTCTCCAAAACTGACAAAATAATAAAAATTAATAAGGACACAAAAAATTGAACACACTGGTTTTCCTGCCTGCCTGTGACTCTACAGGTGTTTCTTTACACAAACCTTTTCCTTTGAAAAGCAGCAGCAGTAGCTCTCCTGCCCATCTGTGACTATGCTGGTATCTTTCATTTTCTTTCTCCTTTCCTAATAAGCCTGTCCTTTTAAAATGTTAAAAATAAACAACTTGAAGAACACTATTAAACACTTTCATCTAATTGATATTTGTAGAATACTACATCCAACAATTGATTTGATAGTCTTTAAAAATACGCTTGGTAAATTCACCAAGACAGAATATTCACTGGTCCAGAAAACAATTCTCAATAAACACAAGTGATTAAATCTTAAAGATTATATTTGATTACATTAATGGAATTAGGAAATCAATAATAATTAGGCACTTGCATAGAAGTGAAAGTAGGCATAGAAAAATCCAATGTATGGAGATGAAACAAAACACTTCTAAATAGTTCCTAAGTTAAATACAAAAATTACAAGAGTGATTAATTTTCAACTGAGTGCTAATGAAAATAGGACATATAAAAATTTGAGGAATGCAGGCTTTCAGGGAGAAAGGTACACATTAAATGCTTATATTAAAAATAAATTCTAATATCAATAATCTAATTTTCCTTCTAAAACATAGAAGATGAATCAAAAAGCTTAAAGCATATCCAAAGAAAGAAATAATAAACACAATAGTGGAAATCCATGGAATTAGAAATCAATATAAAGTAACAAGGTAGAATTTAAGATGACCAGATGGGCAGGTTAGGTGGGAAAAAGTGGGCATGGTGAGAGGGTGGTACAGTGAGCTTGGTGTAGGATTACGGATGTTTTGGTGTGAGCATATACCCTTTAATAATATGAAGTGTTGTAAACCAAAGTTACCTCAAAAAATAATGCAACTTAATAAAAAGAAAAGAAAAATCTAGGGCTAAAGAAGTATTGATACTGAAAGACTTAATTATGTCCTCTGACATTAGGAACCAAGAAAGGATGTTGGTTCTGGATGGTTTAGTTATTGCAGTAAATCCAGATAAAGAAATAAAGGCATATAATTAAAAAAGAAGAGCCTAAAATTTTATATTAAATCAGATGATTTATTGCTTGTATGGAGAAAGCTTGACAATCTACAAAAGAATTTCCAGCAAACAATTTGAAAATTAAAAGAAATATTTTACAGTCCTTCTCAAAACTCTAAAATACCTAGAATAAGATATAATGAGTTATGTCCAAAACTTCCACACTAATAACAACAAAACATTGCTGGGAAAAATTGAAGACCAATAGCGATGAAGGGATAAATCATGTACATGGATTACAATGCAAAATGTTGTCAAGATGAGAAACCTGGCTGTATTTGTCTACAGATACAGGACAGTGTCAATTAAAACTGTAACAGTACTTGCTATGTGAAAAGTGTAAAGCAGATTCTAAAAATTATGTAGGTTGCAAATAAGTGTGAAATTCATTAAATCTTACCCTACCGACTACACATATAGATAGACTCCACAAGTCTGAAAAATTAATTTTTGACAAATGCAACAAGACAATTAAATAGAGAAGCTAAGTCTTCATGACAAATGACATGAAATAAAGTAGATATCTAAATAGGAACAAATTAATATCAAACCTTACTTCACCACACATCTAATTAGATAAAAGTTGATAATAGAGCTAAATATAAAACCTAAAATTATAAAGATTCCAGAAAAAATAGGAGAGCAAATTTTGTGACTTAGGTATAAAACAAAGAAGCATTGATAAATTGGGCTTCATCAAAATTAAAAACTTGTTTTTTAAAAAAATACATTATTTAAAAAGAATAAAAACACCCTGGAAGAAAATATTTAGAAGACATAAATTAAGGATGTGTATTATGAGTTTATAAAAACAGAACCTTAGCTCTGTATAATAAGACTAACAATCCAATTACAAAAATTAACAAATGTACAATTTGAAGTAACTTCACAAGAGAATATATTTTCATAGCAAATAAACACATAAAAAGAATACCTGCCATGATCACTGAGAGAAATGAAAAATTAAAGCTATGAGATACCTCATTAAAACTACAATGAAATATAATGAAGCATACCCGTTAGATTGGCTAAAACTGAAGTATAATCAGGCCAAGTGCTAGTGAGGGTATGTAGGGAATGGAGCTTTCACATAGTGCTGATGGACTTGTAAAAGAGTTACAATCACTTTTGAAAACTGGAGGCATTTTCAAAAGAAAAAAGCAGTGCAACTTCCATACTGATCAACCATTCTCTTGAGAGGTATTTCCCAAGAGAAGAGAAAATGTGCCCACACAGGGGCATGTTTAAAAATATCTGTGACTTTTCTTGCACTAATCAAAACCAGAAAACTATTCAAGGCCTATCAACAGATAAATGGATAAAAAGATTATATTTTATAATTGAACACTACTTAGTTATCAAATGGAAGTAAATACTGACACACACAATCACACAGAATAAACTTCAGTATTGTGCTGAGTGAAAGAATTGAGAGAAAAAGAAACATATGATGCATAGATTCACTGGTATAATTAAATATAAATTTTCATTTAAAAAATCTGAACAGGTTTGGGGGAAGAGAGATTACAACAGAGCATGAAAGATTTCATAGTGATGAAAATGTTTCTTAACTTGATTGTGGTTATTATTTGACAATTAGCTCTAGATGCCAAAAGCGATTTTACAAATTAAGTATGTGGAATTTATGATACTTAATTATACTCCAATAAAATTTATAAAAATACCCCTATAGATTATATCAAAGACACATAGTTAATAAATTTTTATAGCAATAACAACATAATTTCTTATAAAATTTTATTTTTAACCTAATACAAACATTTCATTTAAATAATTTATTATTTCATTCACATTTCAGTTGAATGTACAGTTTAGAAACTGTCTATAAATATTACAAATTTCTGCTTCTTCTTTGCTTCCCTTCTTCCATTTTTCCTCCTGTCTTTTCACTCAGCTTCTACATGATTTCAAACTAAATCGATGTGTATGGAAGATTTTCAGTGCCTTGGTGGTGGGTGTGGTGTGGTAACAATACCTGAAGTGTGTGGTTCTATACCTTGAAATCATACACAGTGCTGGAAGACAGTGTTACCTCAATTTAAAAAAAAGTATCAAGATGGCCTCCCTGGTGGTGCAAGGGGTTAAGTCTCAGCACTGTGAAGCCATTAATGAAGCCACTGCAGCACAAGTTCAATCCATGGTGAGGGATCTTCCCACATGGCACAGCAGACCTCTCCTGTTTTGCGCACTGCTCCCCTTAGCCGTGTCTTTTTGGTAGATCCTCCTGTCCTGCTCCCCACTCTGTCTCTGTTGAATCCACTCACCCCCCCACCCCCCACACACACACCTCTGGCCTACACCCTAGCTCTCGTATGCATAAATAAATGAAAAAAAAGTGTAAACAACCAAGTGTCCATCTACTAGTGAATGTATTACAAAGTGTTATATCCAAAATATAGCATATTATTTGACAATAAAAAGGATTAAATTATTTTTAAAATAATTTACATTCACTTATTTTTTAAACTTACAGTTTTCAACTTTCTCACTTGTTTCTATGGATCATGTTTTTAGTGTCTTATCAAAATGTCTAAGTAAGTGTGGTATGAAAATATTTTAAGTATCAAAATACCTAAGGTGTAGTGTACATCTTGTGTTTAATGCTTCTCTTTTTTTGTAATGCAAGTATCTAAGTTTGATGGGTGAATCATTCACTTCAGAATCCTGAGCTTCAAAGATGGCTATCTCAAATAAACATATTCTCTCTCTCTTTCACACACACTGAGACACCCCCACCCTCACCCCCACACTAAAGTGCTACACTCAAGTTTTCTTTATTTTACAGGTTTGGGGTTATTTAATAAGTGACCATTTTTTTAATCTTTTTTTTTTTGTCCCTTTTTTTCCCCCTGTGTTTTAATTCCCACTTTTGTGTTGTAAATTAAACAGTGAAGTGTGAGTCTGTGAAATGCAAGGCCCCCACCACCCTCTGATTCTATGAAAGATAACTACAGGGCTCTTTCTCTCACCCAAAACTCATTCACCCACCCCATGACCTCATTGTGTAGCCCCAAGTGTGCTGTGTAATTTCCAATTTCTATGAGCAGCAATTCTTTTTTTCTCCCAGTTTCCTGGTGGTTGTAGCTAAAGGACATCTTGCAGTTATAATAAGAACCTCAGGGGCTGTCCAGTGATTTGGAAAGGGCTGATGTCTCTGGGAAGCTCTACTGGGCCAAGGTTAATACCCTGGAATATTTCTACTCAGTAGCATCACTACCCATAGACTGAGATGGCGCAAAACATAAAGCTACAAAGATATTTTTTTCAACATTTTCTCAAAGAAATTTTATAGTTTTAGTTTTCATACTGTCTTATTTTTTTATCTATGGTGTAAGGTATGGGTTTGCTTTTATTTTTATACGAATATTGGATTGTCCCAATACCATTTTTGGAATACTTTCTCTTTTCCATTGAATTATTGTTTCCTTGTTAAAAAGAAATCAGTGACCATAAATGTGGCATCATTTCTGGGCTCTTTCTTCTCATTTATTATCAAGTTTTCAATATTGACAACAATTTTAAAATGTTTTGATTTCTATTATTTCAGTTTTATAATGTCTTTAAATTCCAACACAAATGGAAGTTCTCTACATTTAAGGTTATTCTTGAGGCTTTTTTGGGTCGAATTTTATTCAAAGTCTGCTGACATTTTAATGGGAATTCTGTTGAATCTATTAGCCAATTTAGGAATGTCTTAGCAATACTGAATTTTTATAGTCACACACAATGTATCTCTCCATTTACTTTCATTAATTTCTCTCAAAAATATTTTAAACTTGAGTATGTATAGTTGAGGTCCTGCACATTTTTTCATTAGAATTAACTCTTAGTATTTTATTATAAATGGTATTTTTTGGATTTTACTTTCTGATTTCTCATTGCCATTACATGAAAATTTTAGAAATGCAATTGATATTGTATATTGATCTTGACACTTAAGTTAATATACCCAAGCAAAATTTCTCCAAAAGAAATGCAAACTTATTTCTGTAACAGGTACATGAATGTTTACAAGTCTTTATTTGTAATACTCCCAAACTGGATACAACCTAAATGTCCATAAACTGGTAAATGGATAACCAATCTATGATACATGCAATGAATGAAATATTAATCAGCAATAAAAATCAATAAACTAATGTGACACTGAAAATACATGGACAAATATAAAAATATTTATGCAATGTGAAAGAATCCAAATGAGAGTGTACATATTGTATGAATGTAGTTTAATAAAATATTAGAAAATGTAAACTAATTTATAATAACACAAAGCAATTTCATGGTTGTCTGGAGATGTGGGAGTTAGGAAGGTGGGAGAGATGACAAGAGGGTATGAGAGACTTTTATAGTAACAGTTGTGTTCAATATTTTGAGTGTGATTATGTTATACATATGCAAAATTTCATCAGATGGTCCAAGTTAAATATGTGAAGTTATTGTATTATACAGCAAAAGCAAGACTGTCAAGTTTCTAAGATGTTTTAAATTTTCACAGCTATGAAATTGTAGACTCTAAAAGATGTTGTGTAGTAAAACAAAGCACAATTAGGGTCTTGGTTACTTCTTTACTAAATCATGATTCTCTTGAGCCAATGAAAATAAGTGTAACTTTTGTCAAATTTAGGATATTATTATAGTTTTAATTTTGAGGAGACATAATGATAATTACCTCTTCATTCTCATGCTAGTGAAATATGACAATAAAATACCAAAAAAAAACCAGAATAGCTCAGAAAACAGAACCCCAATACATTTAAAAAAAAATTGAAATTAAGTTAGACTTATTACATTAAGAAAAAATGTTGGTAAAGCAAAATATTTCTAACAATAAATTTATGTGACTGCCTGCCTCATGCTAAATATAACATTAATACCCAAAATTTATCTATAATGAACAATATTAGGCATTTGCATTTCAAACTTAAAAATAAAGCCAAAACAGATTTGTATGATAATACTAGTTACTGCTGTTTCCTGATTACTCTAATAGCATCACTGATAGTGCCAAATTTTTGATGGGACTATTGGCAGAAATACAGATCTCTTTTCACTTATAGAATGTGATTAGATGAAATACATATGTGTACATTAGTGAACAATAATGAAGAAAGTCATCAGTAATAATGGACATATTGAGGAATATTATATATACATTGAATCTTCTTAGTGTGTTTCTCTTGGAATATTTTTTTAATAGTATATCTGAGGTAATTTAATTTGATAATCATTATCAGATTGATAAGACTTCTCTTCCAAACCTGCTTTTATTATTGTGTTGCAGAAAATTCCTCCTTTATAAATTGATGGTTTTTACTGTACTTGGTATAACTTATTAGAAATAAAACAAAATAAATTTATGTTTTAAGCTTTTCATTTCTAGTTAAAATGGTTCCTTTCATGGACAGATATAATTCTTTTCCTGAGAATAATGATTGATCATGGAATATTTTTCATTGTGCTTCATAAAGTAAAGTTTAAATGCTGAGGCAAGATGAACATGGGGACACTGTCACATTCATAAATCACTGGGTATACTGACAAGTATTTAAGAAACTAAAAACATTCTGCTTAATTCCCATAATTATGAAGACATAAAAATAATTTGACTAAGCATGCAATAAGGGGAATTTTGATTTCTATTATTGGTTCAACTCCAAGTTAATAATGTTTGAGTTTTAATATATTGAGGAATATAATTTTTTAACCCACTAACCCTTCTGAACATGTATTGCCAGATCTCAATTTAAAATACTTCATATCACTCAAACATTCAGATTTTCTTCCTTTTATTTTCAGCCTCTAAATCTTAAATTATAATGGAGTGACTTAATAAACCTGAATAAATGCCTTATGGAGAGGTATCTTTTAGTTAATTTCATGCAAAACATTTACTTTATAATAATGCGAAACATTATTTACTTTATAAATAATCAGTATTCTGGCAAAGAACACATTTAAAGAAAACATCTGAGATACTTAATATAAATTGTAGAAAAATGAATGACATTGAACAATTAAGTTAATTTGATTTTTTTTAGATCAGGAATGTTTTATTTTCCTCTAAAATACAATAAAATGGAAAACAAAGGATTTGACTTCTCATAGTGCAATTTATGAAACTGAAAGATTACACAGGATTGAACTTTTCAACAGATAAGCAAATACTCAAAAGTATTTTATTACATTGTCAATAGTATGCAATAAATACTTTTTAAAGGAACTATCCACACTGTTGGGATTTTATGATAATTATAATTTTAACATAATCTTTGAATATAATCTGTGATTCCGTGAACGTATAATGCACATAGGATGCCCTATTCCTTTTGACTTTTGACTTACATAGTATCAAGGATACTGTGAGTATATCCATTTGTAAGGTAACACTGATAACTGAGTACACATATACATTCTTTAAAGGAGCTCTGGCTTAAACAGTTGGAAGTCTTCAGCTGAGTTGTTAATTAGAAATGTATATGTTGTGGTCATCCCACCCCAGACATTGTGTAATTTGCCTTTGCCTTAAGTGTGTTGCCTCAATTTATCATCATAACAAACCTATGGGATACAATTTATAATTCCCGTTTTACAAATATAGAAACTGAGGAATGAGAAATTAATTAATTTTGCCAGTATTTCAATGTTTGTGATTATTGTCCACTTCTTTGTCTCTAAAACTTATACTCTTCCATTTTTTCCTTCTGTTAAATTTTGGGGAGAAAGGAATGAATTCCTTTCTTCTAGAAATTTACAGTAAAGTAGCTGATACAGATAAGCCAATAGATGAGAACAAGAGAGTTTAATATTATTGTAACCTAGTAATTAAAAGAAATGTGTGGTAGGATAGTATGGAAAGTCAATTAACTCAGGGACCTTTGCAGGATCAGAAGTGGAATATGAAAGATTCCTTGGTAATATCCTGAAGAAGGAGGGGCTGTCAGCTCTTCTAAAAGTCTAAAAGTAACAAAAAGTTGGTATAATTAGGGAAAGAGTAGTTGTGCTGGCCCAATGGCAGGATAAAGTAAGACTCCTGGGTTCTTGCTTACAGATCAAAATGTCAGTTGTATGTTGAGAATAATGTCAAGATTGCTGTCTGCAGATAGACCTAGGACCACATGAAGAAAGGTCTGATGGATCATAGAAAGGTTATTTGAATTTATCTTTCAAGTTCTGGCAGAAAAAAAATTCGCTAGGTATAAATGGAAACTATGATATTGGGGAGGGACACAGTAATCTGATTGTATTTATAGGATAATAACTTTAGAGCCTTCATAGTAGATGAATGGGAAATGGCAAGAGTATAGATGGAGAGTGAGCTGGTTCACAGATTGTGAAACAGGAAAGTCTTTTGTGGGTGAGTAGCAACATCAGTTGTGACTCTCCATGTGACTCCCTACTTAATTGAAGTTATCTGACCACTAGGTAATGATAGAGTAGTAAGCATGGATTGGTTTCAAAATACTGAAGTAATGTCTCCTTTTCTATTTTAAAGTTCCATTCTTACTGTTAACAATTATTTATTGTGTACCTCTTATGTGCCAGGAAGTCTTCAGTTAAATTCGGTTAAATTCACCTCAGCTTGACTGAAATGTAGTTTTTTCCTGACTCTTGCCCCTGACTTATCTTTTGTAAATTCTTTCTCTCTTTCTTTGAAATGCATATAACTTCTCCAGGACTTTTTTCCAGCTTTACCACCCAGGAAATATCTTTCTCAAAGACCTGGGAGCCATCTCTCAGGTAATAACATTTAGGAAGACTGAGCTCTTACCCCTAGTTTGTATGGGAGGGTGGGAGCTTAACTTCTGAGGGTCCTTCTTATTCCAAATTGTAAAACTACCTTCTATTATGAAGATAGAATCTTTTCTAATGAGCGGTAACCATAGTGTCTATTTGCTCCTGAGGGAAACACTATTTCTACTAAGGCAGTTTGCTATACAAACATCTCTGAAAAGGCAGTGCAGAACAAATCTAGTCAATGACACACTCAAAGATTTTGAGAAATATGAAAGACAAAAAATTGTCTCACAATACCAGGAGCTATGCCAAATAATACATTTAGTTGTATTCAAGCACAATTGCCTAATGAAATTTCTGTGGGCGAATGGCTGAACTGATTTTAAATAGGATACATTTATGAATATGAAACAAGCTAAGCAATTATTTAAAAGACCAAAAACACTGTGGCTGTTAGGTTTTAAATGTTTAAACTATTTTTTTTAATCCTGGAATTTTAAGAAATGGAACTTTAAACTCTATTTAGTTATTGTTTTTCATAGTCTGGTGGCTCTCCCTTTTTATTTATTAAAGTTTTATAGTTATATCCAAGACTCAAAAGTTTTATATTTGATTTTTCAGCTGTTACAATTCACTATGAGTTTAAGCATTTTCATAGTAGTTATTGATTTTACACAAGAAACACTATTTATGAAAATAAACCAAAAAACTAGTGAAGATATTTAGAAATAAACCTTTTTAAAGGTCAAAGCCAGAGTCTTAACCACATTTGAGAAAGTGACACCAGTTTAATTAGGAACACACACTGCACTTCAGGGACACTGATGATTCACCTGTTGAGATGAAAATACAAAGCACTTCATTGTGTGACCTGGTGTGTTTACAGCTGGGAAGAGAAAGTAGAAAAATCTTATATTTTACATTTTATACTGAATGGCACTGTGTTCTTTACAAGGCATCTGACTTTTTCAACAAGCAGTGGGTCAATAGCTCCAGTCAAGTACACCATATTGTACAGTGAATAGCAACTTCTGAATTTTCTTTATAATAGTGCTGCATTTAAAGATCACCTTGCAAACAGGGAATCTCAAGGCATTTTGAAAAACTTTGACAACCAATGTACAATTTACATATTATAGGAATGACACTACTTGCTTCTGGAATGTGGACATCTCTTAGGTGAAACATGACAAGTGATTAACAGAGTAAAGCAATACCGCAAAGTGGCAAATAAGTCTCCACTCAGAGGGAACTGGGTTGGAGGGATTTTAACATCAGTGTATTTTAACACATATTAACAATTAGTGATGGACTTTGGCACCAGGGTTTATTTTCTTACTCTTGAAAATTTCCATGATTTTAATAAGCATGAAAAACTTTGAGCTCTTAAAAAGAATCTGTTAGGGACACTATCAAATAAATAAGAGAAATATCACTAGTCTGAGTTACTAGAATATGGAGGGACAGGTCCAAGGTAAATGTCTCCTCCAGTTTCAACAACTTACAAAGTCTCTTCTTGTTAATGTATGTTGTAAGTGCTCTTATAAACATTGAAGTTCAAGTCAGCAAATATTTTGGGGACATTTACAAAATGACACACACTGAGAATGTACTAGGCATATAAATATGAGAGGCATGAATTCTGAACATGAGAAATTTTTAACACTTCTACATTTTATGGGAAGATTTTAGTGTCAGGATTTCCCAGGTGAGATGTTAGAAAGATTTGAGGGAAATGTGCATTAAAATTAAACTGATTCAATTATAAAACATTAGTATGGATAGTTTCAGAATAAAAATTAATTAGCTTTACTACTTAAAACTTAATAAATGATGATAGTGAAAACCACAAAATATATTTTAACTCATTATTATGCCTATTCTAAAAGATAAAAGATATGTATTAGCAGTGACCTATTTTGACCTCCTATTAGATACTATAGAACTGAGGTTTTTCAAAAAGTTAGGATTTGAGAGCAAATTTAAGGGACTTTTTAGTAAAGAGGAATTATTGGTGATCCTCATTCTGAATCTGCTTAATGATAAAAATCATATGCTGAATCAAAATTAATTCTTTTGTGTTTGAAAATGTCAGACAGGAAAGCATCTGGGTAAAGTTTATAAGGGCTATTTTTTTTAAGATTGATTTATTTATGCATACAAGAACTGGGGTGTAGGCCAGAGGTGTGGGGTGGTGAGAGGATTCACCAGAGACAGAGTGGGGAGCAGAACAGGCAGACTGAAGTACACTGCTGAGGGGAGCAGCAGGCCAAGCAGGAGAGGAGGTCTCCTGCACCATGTGGGAAGCTCCTTGGCTGGGCATCAAACTCGTGCTGCAGTGGCTGCAGATAGCTTCATAGTGCTGAGGCTTAACCAGTTGTGCCACCAGGGAGGCTATCAGGGCTACTTCTGATTTCATTCAGCCTGTGCTCTCAGTAGTAGATGTCAAATAAATGCTAGATTCATTTAACTATGTTAGCTTTTACTGAAGATCACACTAAAATCACATAGCTTATTGGGAATGACTGAACTTACATTTGGATTAAAATGTACAAAGTTAAAAAAAATGTATTCATAACAATTTCAACTCATTGGAGAAAGGCAAAGCTGTTAGCTACACCTAACTTCTCTGATCAAGTTTTTGTTAGCTTATTTTGTTTTGTTCTGTTTGTGCCACTTTGTTTCTACATCAATTGATGACCTCCTTTGAGGAAGATAATGATAATATGATTCAGGATTTTTATACTAATAGTAAAGATATTTCAGAATTTATAAGAACACACTCAATCAATAGAAAAAGTATATCTTTGAACCCAGGGGAGGAAGGGAGGATAGTTTGGAATGAATTCTTCTGTCTCCAACTATCCTAAAACAGCTAGTGTATTATTTGAATGGGCACTTTTACATCTTGAAGCTAGCTGATTTTGTTTGGGATGTTTGAGATCAGAAACTAAAGGTGAATTGAACGTTAATGTTTGTTCATTGCAGATGTGCAAGGCAAAATGACTCTTTAATTTCCAATACTTACTACTGTTAGGTAACACTGGAAAATAAGCTCTGAAAATATGATTAAATTAAGGATCTGGAGATGGAGAGATTATCTAGGTGGGCACAATGGAGCAAAACAGGCCTGTTTTGCCTCTTTTGTAGGAAACAAAAGTAGGAAAAGTAGGAAACAGGAGAGTTAGAGTCAGAGAATGTGATATGACTTTGGTGAAAGATGTGGAGATTCGAGTGATGTAGCCACACATCAAGGCATGACTATAGCCGCTAGAAGCTGGAAATGGCAAATGAACATTTAAAAGAAATGGAGCCCAGTGAACACATTGATTCTAGGACTTCTGGTCTCCTGAACTAAAAAATAAAACATATGTCTTGCTTGAAACCACTACGTTTTGGACAATCTGTAACAATGATAGGAAACTATAGAGAAAGGAAAAATACTAACATAGGAAGATTTTAAATCTTTGTTCTTCACCCTGGAAATTCATTTAGTATTGATAATCAGTTGTCACCTTTATTTAAAAAAATAAGTGATCCCTCTTTATTCCCAGAAAAATATTTACTATACAAGATCAGTCATGAAAGGAAATTCTTTGTTTTTTAACAAACAGACTGGCCTTATATTCTACCCAGGCCTATGTCTCTGCTGCTTTACCTGACTGACCTTTGTCCTCTGGGAAACATATTCCTCCATATGAACCCATCTGTATCCTTTGTGAAAAATTATCCTAAGAGTTTAGGACTCACACGCATTTAAAGTTCATGTTATTCTCCCATTTCTCCTTAAAAATCCAGATAGAATAAAATAAAGAAGCTGCCAAACTGCTGGAGTAGTAAAGCTCAAAGTCATAGCCAATTAACTGATAACTCAAGTGGAAGAACTATCACAGAGCTGGGTTATCAAAAGAACTTTAAGGACAAAAACCATTTTTTTCTTAGCTACATTAATATTCTAGGGCTGAGCATTAACATGCCAAAATGGTCTAAAAAAGTAATGAGCTACTTCAAAGAACACTTAGTGACGAAAGGAAATCTCTCATGATGTTGTCTTTTTTTTCCTTCTGTGGTTTTGCACATCACAACTGTAATACCTTAGATGAGGTAGGGTATGTAGTTGGCCAGATGTTTTTAGTTGTGTGTCCTTTGTTTTTGGAAATGCTAGCTAGAAGTGAGATAAAGAAGTTGTAAAATTTATTGCAGGCCATGGGTACTCCATTAACTGCCTTTCTTTTTTCACTTTCCCCTTCACTAATGAGACACTTGGAGAAAATAGATCATTTTTGTTCTTTGGCAAATTCAATAAGTGACTTCCTAAATTACTGAATGTTTATATAAATAATCTGAATCTCTGAAATTAACAATCACCAAAGCTTTAAAATTTCTTATCATGAAAGCTGGTCATTTTTAAACCTTGCATGTGAGAGGATAAATCTAAAGATAAGATTAATGTAAATGTATTGTCAGTTATATATTGACTATTATTCAGTGTGCTAGAGATGGCACTAGGAGGCGAGCAGCATGAAAGAAACCAAATACAGAAATGAGAGTCTGGGAAAAAAAAGACACCATTGAAATTCAGATGAGATGAGTGACATTAGATGACTAATACCACTATTATATGGCGGATAAATTAGTGGGGATATGGGAGGGAGAAGAGACGCCAATACAACCTAACTCCTTTTGTTTACTTTTTGCAAGTCCTATTTCCATACTAATAAAAAAAACTGGTGTTGTCAATTTCAATCATTTATTGTCTTCAAAACTTCCTCACATAGGTAATTTTTTTTAAAGGCCAATATTTCCCTTTACAAAATTTCTCTTCTTCCAATGCCTTAAGTTTTTCAGGTTTGAAACCATTCTATGTTGCTAAAAGCAGAGCAGACCTGTAATTTGAGTAAAATCAAAGTATTAAAGGAACTTTTGGATTTTCCTCACAAGCTGGTTTATGAAGCAACTACAACAGTATACCCATATCGTTGTCTTTACCTGCATGTCTTTTTATTGTTTTCCATTTGTCTTTGTCTTTTTCTTCTTTTCTTAGTCTAGGATTGAAAGATGAAAAATTTAATATCCTTCCAAATCTTATTGGCAACATGAACAATGAGCTGGGGAGATAATGGATTCCTGATGTTTCATCCCTTGAGACAAAGGTGCTCAGAACAGTGGAATTGTTTTTTTTTTTTTTTTTTTAGTTTATTTATTTATGCATACAAGCTGGGGTACAAGCCAGAGGCATGGGGCTGCGAGAGGGTTCACCAGAGTCAGAGTAGGGAGCAGAACAGGTAGGTCATCAGAAATACACTCCTGATGGAGGGAGAGCAGCGTGCCAAGCAGGAGAGGTCTGCGGCACCATGTGGGAATCTCCCCAACTGGGTGTGGAATTTGCTCACTACTGCTGACAGCTCCACAGAACAGCACTTAACTGCTGCACCACCAGAGAGGCATGGACAGTGGAATTGTTAAAGAATGAAAATACTACATAATAATCGCTTTATGATTTTTTTCAGTTTTTAGTCTGCTTCCTATTGCTTACAAACTTGTATTTCATATTAAATGCATTTTGTTCTAAAACATTCTTCAAGAACTAAAGAATAACTCAAGTAAGGGTGAAATAATGGGGGATTTTATTTCTACGGAGATTTGCCACTAATTGCTGTGTAATCATGGGAAATCACTGTTTCTAGTAAATGGGAATGCAAAACTCTGAGATTAATGGTAGTAATCAGGTGTTTACCAGGATCCAGCTGTTTGAATAATACCAAGATTTAAGATCCAGTTGTTTGAATAATTCACCTATTCTTGTTTCTAAAGCTCAACTATTATAACTTAAAAGAAACTCAAGACACATGGGATGAAAGATAATATTATAGTATGCATGAATGTATATATATTTATGAATTTTACAAAATATCCTTTAAGAAAATTAGAAATAAAAGTTGACAAAAATAGTTTAAAAACATCAAAGTATATTGAAAACATGAAAAACACATCTGAGAATCATATCAAAATATATTAGTACTATTTTTCCATTATCTTTTCTCTTAATATTTTATTAGGGATCCAGCTGCTTTGAAGACCCTGCTTTCCTACAGACAAGGATCGTTCAACTCTAATCTCTTTCCTTTGTTTTCTTGAATATCTGTTATTCTCCCCAGTAAGTAATCTGATTTCAAATATGTATCTCTTCATCTTCTCTACCATCTTTATCCCTCCATCTGCTTCACAATAAAACCCAAGGACTAGTAGGCTAACACCGTGTCTTAGATGATAGCAGGACTGAAGACAAAGCTCTAGAAGATGTCAAAAAATTCTTCTTAGTGGGCAGAGTTGCCATTTCACTTAAGCTCTGATTCCTTTCCTTTATTCCCTTTTCTCCTTTCTTTCTTTACATATGCATTACCTTCCTGCTTTCTTTCTGCCATTAAGACAATACTATTTTATCATTTTAAGTTTTAATGCAAATTGTGTCTCTTTTCATAAATCATATCTGATTAAATTAATCAGAATTCTTAGTTGCTGTCTATTCACCTATCTTCTTACTCATACAAGTAATCTTGATTGTTTATTATGTAGAGTCTTTGTCACCTGATTGTTTATTATAAGCTCTTTACATATTTTTAAAGATATATTTATTTATGCATACAAGCTGGGGTACAGGCCAGAAGTGTGGGGCAGCGAGAGGGCTCACCAGAGACAGAATGGGGAGCAGAACAGGCAGAGTGATGGAAATACACTGCTGAGGGGAGCAGCGGGTGAGGCAGGAGAGGTCTGCCGCGCCATGTGGGAATCTCCCTAGCTGGGCGTGGAACTAGAGTCGCAGCTGCTGACAGCTCCACAGCGCAGAGCTTAACCGCTGCACCACCAGGGAGGCCCCAGATCTTTATATTCTTGTCCATGAATGGAGTGTAAATTATTTGAGAATGGGATTTTGTTTTTTATTATATATCTTAGATGTCTAATGCAGTGTAAGGCATGGCAGCTCTACCTGGTTTGTGAAAGTGTGTATAGGATATTTACCAAGGCATTGAAAATTTGTAATCTTTGCCTATTCCTGACTAATTATGTTCTCATAAATATCAGCCTTGAACTACAGTTTTGTGTTGACTAATTTAAATAAAACTGCTGCTCTCTCTGTTCTCTAATTAGTTTAATTTATAGACATGTGTCCAAACTGGTGAACTAGATTAATTTATAATTGGAAATGAAAGGAATGAGACATTGATGATGGGAAAAACTGTGGCAAATGTCGGTATTGAACAGAGAGAAAAAAGGAGAAGGATACAGGAGAGAGAGAGATGCAGAAAGATAATAACTGATGTAGCTTTGATAATAATCTCCATTCCATATTTTCAAAGTCAGCTAATACAAAGTGAGAAAGTGTGTTTGATTAAATATTTTTGGGAAAAGTTGCAATTGATCCTGTATGTACAACTAACAGTACTATCCACTTCCTCATACTCTACACGCTAACTCAGGGCGATGTATAGAGCAGATTTCTCAATATTTCTTAGGTGACAAATATAGATTTCTATCTTTGAAAGGATCTTGAGGAAAATATTTGAATAACAGAATTTAAAAATATACTTCAGTTACTTCGTACTTCTGGAAACCCATGAGCTACTAATTCTTCTTCTTTCTTGATATATTAAATATATCAGAGTCTTAGTCTTTAGTCTAAAATTTAGTCTCTAGGTAGAATTATCTAACATTATTTTTGTGTGTTGTTTATTAAATAAAAGTACAATTCTTACTTACCCAATTAATTCAGTTAAGTAGAACGACTATCATTGATTTGATATGAATGTAATGGTTGACAGTTGCATTACAGTTACCCACCAGTTTTTAAATTTATCTAATTAATTGATGAATATTTATCTTTGTATAGAAGACTATGAAGCACGGACTTCAAAGATATGAAGTACTTTTGAAAATTAGTTGCTATATTGTTTTCTTAATTTCACTCTTTAAAGTTAATGCTTTCATTCAAAGCATTTAATAGTGTGTAGTACAAACACATTAATCACAAAGAAAATGTCTGTCATAAGATTTTTCTTTTATATAACCTTAAAGTTTGGAAAAGCCTTTAGTTTGTGGTTGTAGTGGATAAAAATAGGATACCAATAGATTTACAAGGAAATAAGCATATAAAAATCAGTTAAGTGTAGACCTTGTAAAGCTAAAGGGCCTTCAGTATCAGTTATCTAGTAGAGATGCTTAATAGTAGAGACAGAAAAAGTCACAGATGTACAATCAAGCTATCATACAGAGATGGAACCTGTTATAAAACTGAGCCATAGTGGTGGGCATTACCGCTTTAGAAAAATGCCTTCTCTCATCCTTTTTATTCCCAAAGTACGGATTTTCTGACAATAATGTGTAGAACAAATAGACTCTCTGCTTGGTGTTGAATTTGGATTTTTTTTAAAGCTGTCATTGTCACATTGAATTGGCCACAATCTGTCCTTTTTTCTTGATGCTCCTAAACTGCTGTTATAATGCCATGATTTGCTATCTGTGGGTCAAGTTTCTAAGGATGAGACAATAGTATGGAAGCTCTTAGAGTGAAACTGCTAGAGTCAGGGATTATAGAATGATTGATCTACTTTGTGAAAAAACTAGAATATAGATATATGAATGAATGTGAAATTGTGGCCTCTTAATATAATAAACATCCAATTTTAAATATTAATTACAAAATAGACATAACATGTAACACATATATAAATATATAAAACTCATATATATTATGTAAGTTTTATATAACATATGTAACACAATTTGTAAGTGATAATATAATCTATCAATTTTCCTGTCATATGTGTACTTGATATGTGTTTATATACATAGTATCATTTGATATATCAATTAAATATATAAAATTAAATATATTTAATGAAATAAGTAAATGCATTTAAATACAACTTAAAATTTTAATCCATTAAAAATCTGTGTTACCACATGTAAATGCTTATATAGAAAAGAGGATTGGAATTGTGTCCTTGGTGTAAGTTAAAAGAGAGAAAAAAGTAATGCTAGCTGAAGGAATACTATAAGTAAAACTTGGGAGATGGAAATTCATTAGATATAAAAAGTGGATTGTATGAAGAACTTTTTCTTGGTTGGAACAGTCTTGCCACACAAAGGACAAAATTTGTATGGGTATGGAGGAGATGGTAGGCAAACCATCTTAGATATTAGAATGGTTTGTAGTTCTGCAAAGTTTAAATATATTTGATAACATCTTCTTTCTTAGTATTTAATTTGTTGTGCTAGATACATGCTTAACGAAGATTTAGCCAATCAAATTAAAATATATTTTATTTTTGGAAGCATGATAAAAATATGTGGAGAAATACTTGTATAAGATATAAAAATCTTGAAAAAACATTTCACAATAGTATTTTTACCATTTAGAATAAATTCAAGAACAGAAAATTCAAAGAAAATAATTCATTTAGATTTTCTTGGTAGTACAAACATATTTATGAATATATGAATTTTACTATGCATTTCTCTATGTCTGAAAATGTCCCATTCTATTGGTTTCATATTATCCTGGAAATAGTTCAACTGAAGCCCCCCACCACTGCCCATTGAAAGCTTGTTGAGTGGAAAAAAAAAAACTACACAATTATCACGGTGAAATGTTTAGTGCATGTTCAAACCTACAGTTTAAGTCTCCTTCCCTTGATGATTTTTAATTTTCACCATTCTGGTCACATTTTAGTTTGTTAAAGTTCTTCTTTAAATGGGCTGGCCACTGAAATGAATGCCCACCATGGTCCAAGCAGCATAAAGTAAAAGGAGGATGACCTCCTTTACATTCCTAACTTTCCATTTTGACACTAGCATTACTCATCATTGAGTATATCAGCTGTATCATTATTGAGTATATTAAAATTCACCGTTTGTAGTGATGTACCATCACTACAAAATGACTATGGCTTTATTGTATTTACAAAAGATATGTTTTCAATAAATCGTGACACAAAATTGAAAGTAAAGAGATAAAAAGCAATCTCAAAAAAATGGAAAAGTGTTGCAAAATGTGAGAATGGCAATACAAATATAAGTCAGATATAATTCAAAGTAAGGAGAGTAATTTATTTTAAGAACAAAAAGGCCTAATTAGCTGATTATTGAAACAAAAAAAAATCTACCTGTAAAGAACTTTTATAAAACAACAAAGTGCCAAAATATCAAAACAAGTCTGCCTTTGATCTAGTCTGATGAAATAAATGTTCTTCAACATTGGTTTTGCTTTTCACTGTCTCCAATGTGAATTTAATTCCCACCAATGTATTCCTAGGTTAATCTGTATGATGCCCAATCCCATTAATCTGGTTTACTGGATGGGTACCCTGTGTACTCTCAACTCTTCTGAGACAGCAACTCCCTCCACACACATCTGTTTCTGACCGAATGAGCTTTTGTCAAACTATGATTTCATGCATGCTCAGCGCTGTAATTTTTGCTTTCTCTGTTCCTGGTCTATAGTGCTGTATAGGTGGGACTACAACAACCAGAATGCACACTCATTGCTTCTCTTCTCATAATTTTTATTCAAATCTTTTCCACTTAAAGTTGAATTAAGCAGGAGTAGGGAGGTTCGGGATCTCCACAGAGGTAGCCTTTTTTCTGCTGGGACTGTGCCTATCTTTCCCAATCTCTGAATCTTGAAAAGACTTTGGAAATTGTGTGAAGCAGATGCTTGTTAGATTTGTACCTGTCCAGTATAAAATTCTTTTCCTTAATGGTCTGTTTTCTGCAGTATTCACTTCTTACTTAGCAAGTAATATTATACCTCGACATTGTAAAGACTCTGAGGATTTCTAACATGAAACAAATAAACAAAAATAAAACTTCTTCAACCTTGTTAGCTAAGAATTTCTTGGCTAAATTTGTCAAATTTCCCTTTTAATTTATGAAACAGATTCCAAATTTTAGAATTCATGGAGTTCACTTGGGAAAGTTCTGCTTTTTTAAAAATAATTTCTTGGTTGAAAAGTATCTTGAACTATTTGATCCTTTTCTCTCTTTATCTGGCCCATGGTTTTATTATTGAAAATGTCAATATGTGTGTCATTAAGAGCTCATTTCATAATTTTTCTTGCACATAAGAATTTTTAAACAATAACTGACAGATGGCTGTGTATCTAGTTAGGAATGTTTTCCTGAGAAGCTAGTCCATAATCTTCTGCAACCACCTGTTCAAATATCCAGCTGTCCCTCCTAATCAAGAAGTATTTATTTAGATCTAACCAAAGAAGAAAATTAAATGTTTAGTGGAAAAAAAAAATCACAATGATTCTTAACATGTCAGTATGCACAACTGACAAGAAGAGTGAGGAAAACAATTACATTCCAGGAGATTTAAAATTTTTGGTTCCATTTTATTTATTTATTCTTTTATTTTTCAGGATTTTTAAAAAATTTAATGTATATCATTTACATTATTGTGTATCCCCCGTAGGTTTCCCAACAATACACCCGCGAACCATCACCATAGACCCTTGTGCTCTTTTCTCCCCTATTTTGGTCTCTCTTCCTTCCCCTCCTCTGTAGAATGTCTCTTATTTGTGATTGCCTGCTCGTTTTTGCTTTTGTTTTTGTTTTGTATGCTATTTTCTCCTTCTGATTTCTCATTTGTCTCTCATATTCCTCCTATAAGTGATACCATTCAAAATTTTTCTTTTTCTAGAAATTCGGTTTTTGATTCTAGTACTATTGATATTGAGACTTAAAAAATAATGCTCATCTATTTGCATCAAGCCTGTCCGAAATCCTAGTTGTCATTGTGTAGATAAAGTTTTGACATAATTCAGAGTGGTGATTGATATAAAGGTCTAGTAATAATTGTTTCACACCCTTCCTTATATTCTAAAATATTACTAGTTTTGGCAAACAGTCAATGCAATATAATCATAACAATGGCTCTTGAACTACTTTCTGGCAATGAGAGATGCTCTGAACGATGACTCAGGATGGCCTAGTGGTGGGAACCAAACCTCAGCTCTTAGAAGAGATGCCAAGATATTCCATGGGTTTCTCAGAACTGCCTTTATTTTGGTTGCTGATATCATTGTTTCATGATTCCTTAGAATAGTTTATTTACCAAAGTTTAGAGTAGAGAAGTGCTGCTGTAAGATCATGCTCTTCTCATTTACTCAAAACTTTCAACCTTACCCTGTTCTAGACATTTGCTTCTGATATGTTTGCCCATTCTGATATGTTTGCCCATTTGTGCATTCTTATTTGCAAATAAATTTCTTGGAGGACAGGGATCACTTTTTGAAGGCTCTATTTTAGACTTCTATTTAGCACCTTATAAACCATTGTTCAAGGATTTAGCAATGTTAAAGGATTTAAAATATACCATTTAAATTATTTTGATCCTAAATTTATCTTAGTCATTCTAAACAATTAATTCTTTAGTGTCTAGAATAGAGATTAAGATTGCTCTTCAATTCAACAAGCATTTGTATAAGCTTAATATAAGCTTTTAGTATTTACACCTTTTTTTTTTTAAAGATTTATTTATTTATACATACGAGCTGGGGTACAGGCCAGAGGCATGGGGCGGTGAGAGGGCTCACCAGAGACAAAGTGGGGAGCAGAACAGGCAGATCAGAAATACACTGCTGAGGGGAGCTCGGGTGAGGCAGGAGAGGTCTGCCGCACCATGTGGGATTCTCCCCGGCTGGGCGTCGAATTGGCATCCACGCTGCCGACAGCTCCACAGCGCAGCGTTCAAACGCTGCGCCACCAGGGAGGCCCTGCACCTCTAGTTTTTATCCCAACAAGAATTGAATGTGTTATTCTCTTCTTAGACCTTTTCTTTTGATCAGAATTTCTATCCTGTCCTTCCAGTAGTTATATTTATTCCTAAAATCTTCATGCCAAATTATCTCTGACAAAAAGAAATTCCGGATTTAATTTACCAGCTCCAATCATTTTATGCTATTTGACTTACATAATTTTTTCACTCATATACTTGTATTCAGTCATAATCCTTCCTAGCATGTGGTTTATATAATTATTACTTTGTCTTAAGAGGAAGATCATCATCAGTGCTTCATGTCAAGTGTATTGAGACTAAGGTCTTATTTATATAGGTCACCCATAAGCACCATGTGTATATCAACCCAGAGACTTATCATTAGCAGTTCTTTGCAGCTATACAGTATCTTCATTTGATTATTAAAGTGAGGGTTGATCCAAAAGTAGAGGAACAAATGAATTCTGAGAGAAACCTTACCCCAGATGCCATTACTCATGGAACAGGATATATACTCTCAACCAGAAGTAAATGTTGTAGAATTCAGAAATTAAAAAAAAAATCATTGATAACATTTAAAAAGAAAAAAATGTATTTATAAATAAATTATTTTAAAGCAATGAAACAGATTGAATAGTCTTTGGATTAATCAAGGAAAGAAAAGAAAATACATACATTTGTAATTAAGATGATAAGTAAAACTGAAGCTCAGCTCAGTTAAGAAAGACTGCATGATCTAGCTCAGCTCCCTGTCTGTGGGAATAAGAAGCTGGAGTATCTGTTCTCCCAGTCTCCATCTTTCATTGGCAGGGGACTGCTACCAAGAGGATTAACTGTCTGCCACTTCTATCCTGCCCCATGTAAGTGGCCCTAGAGAAGGTCCACACATGGAGAGTCACAGTTGCCTGTAGCTGAATGTCACTGACAATACTGGGCTGGTGAGTGTCTTGAAGTGTGGATGGGGCTCCAAGAGTATAGTATACACAGAGTCAAATGGTCTTATAAATTGGTACGGTTCCATCTTCCCAGATGGCATATTCTTCCTCGTCAATCTGTCTATCTGCACTCTCTAGCTATATGTCTACCACCCTTCTATCTTTATATACCCACTGCTATGGAGTTCTGAAAATTTGTCAGATATATGCTTAATCACATCATTGAATTCATTGCAGATTATTTTTGCTGAAATTGTTCTCTCTGGAGTTACTATCTTAAGACACATAGAAATAATTCAGACTCTTTATTTTTTATTTATGCATACAAGCTGGGGTGTAGGCCAGAGGTGTGGGGTGGTGAGAGGATTCACCAGAGACAGAATGGGGAGCAGAACAGGCATATCTATTGAAATACACACTGAGGGGAGCAGATGGCAAGACAGGAGAGGTCTGCTGTGCCATGTGGGTTAGCTCCCTGGCGGGGCATTGAACTAGTGCTGCAGTGGCTCTGGATAGCTTCATAGTGCTGCGACTTAACCCGTTGCACTACCAGGGAGGCCCCAATTCAGATTCTTTATTTCTCTATAATCATGGCTGTTAGAGAAACTATTTTTTAAGTCTTTTTACCTGCTGTCAAATTTTTTTGTTTTCTGTGTGTATGTGATTATGTACCTCATAATCTATCCACCATCATTCAGTCATACCACCTACTTCCCAAAATGGGTGTTGTTTTACCAGGATTTATCTGGGATAGGTTTATCTAATGTATTTTTTAATCCCATGATTATATCATATAAACATTTCTTATAAGCACATATATTTTTGGTTTTCTACATTCTAGATTCCTTCCCAGTTGTAAATTTTGATGGCTATTTCATATTCATATTCCTTATTTGATGCAATATAGAATTATTCTTTATAACTATCTTATTTTTTAAGTTTCACCTTGAGCCACTGTTCTTATTTACAAATTATTTCATACTTACAAAACGTCTTGATACTTTAAAAATTTGCTAAAAAATTAATGTATTTATAACATATTCAAAAAACATTTTACTGTTCAAATATTATACTAAGGAGATGTAAAACCTGCCACTTCTGAATTTTTTACTTCAGATTTTTGCTTGTATGAAGATAGCTGTTTTGTTTTTCTATTGGTATTTACATTTATTGAGCTTTTATTAAACTTCTCTGAGCTTTTCTTGCTCTTTATTTTTGCAATGTGCATTTAATTTTCTTTTGTCCTTTCTCATCTTTTCATCAAAGTGGAAGACTTGTATTTATTCCTAGTAACCTGACCTAGTTACCTATTTAAGTTTCAGACTTTAATAGGATCAACTTTCAATTTAGTAGGTTGATTTTTTATATTTGTTTCTCTTATCAGTGTAGCCTTTTCTTGTACCCACATCTTAAAGACTATCTTGCTCCACTGAAATAGGTTGTTTCTCAGACTCTCGTTCTTGGAAACTGCCCCCATATTTTCCCGAGTTTCTCAATATTGGCATAATTGAAATTCACTTTCTTCGTGTTTCTGTGTCCCTGTGCTTAAAATCACAGTATTCATTAATCTGCAATTATGTTAACTGAGCTTATTTCCTTTGGCTTTAATTGGCATAAACCTTGGTAAAGCAACACAAAGGAGCAGTATTCATAAAGGAAATCTGGGGCAATAGGACTCAGAAATCCAATTCACTTTATTCTCCCTCTCAAGATTTTTCTATACAGAGATTAAATTACTGAAATCTTATAGAACATTATTTCATGTTTGGCCTCCCAGGTAAGTTTATAAAATTCTTGGGGATGGGGGTAGGGTATGCCTATTTCGACCTAGATTTCTACAACATTGCTACTCACAGTGTGTAGTCAGACATACATCTCCAGGAAACCTGGTAGAAATAAAGAATCCTGGGCCTACTCTGGACATACATAATCAGAACCTAGATTTTAACAAAATCTTCACATGACTTGCATGCACAGTATGGATTAAGAAGCATTGTCCTAAGATTTTGCTGTGATAGGCACTGTCATTGCAGTAGGTATCCAAACATTTCAGTACTAATCAAGATCAGTAATCAAATTCTCATCGTCTAAAGAAGGTAACTGAAATAGTCACTCTCAAAATTCTGAAATGCCTGAACATAAACACTTTGGATTGCAAAAACCTTAAAAAAACAGTTTTCATTACAGGTTTATTGCTTATCTTTTAGTAGTCAATTTTTAAGTTTGATATTACAGAACAGAAAAATTAGTTTCCCATTTTCAACTGGTACATTTACTTTGTGGTTACTTTAATTAATGTTTTTGATACTAAATATAATTTGACTTTCAAGCATGATATTTGGGGATAACATATTTTACTCAAATACTTTTTTTTGTTTTTATACCTTACATTCTTTATTAAGTCTGGATTAAAAAACTTGTTTAGGGATGTTGTCATACACAACTTTAGAATTCTTTTTTCTTCACTTAACTTTTGGCCTAAATTTAATTAAATAATCAAATGTAATTCTTATAGATCATTTCACTTATTATGGTATAATAGTAAATCAATTAGACAGATACTGCATTACTCAATCTCTAGTTTTTTGTTTCAGTATTCATTTTTTTACAAATAATTGTTGAATCACAAAGGTATTGTTCTTAAGCTATTTAGCACTTTTAGTAATTGTATTAACTGGTGATTTATTTCTCTATTGAACTAGTGTAAAGTGATTACTGATGGTTTTGTATATAAGATCATTAACTCCTGCTCATTTCTTACTGTATTTTACTCTTGCAATAACAATGCCTAACTTTTATGAATTGTATTTTTATAAAACTTTTATTGAGGTAGTTATAGGTTCACGCACGTGCATTTATTGGAAATAATACAGTGGGACCGCATGTACCCTGTAACTAATTCTCCCAAAGCAAAAGTGTGTATTCTTACAATGCAGTCGGGAAAATGCATGGATACATTTAATTAATTTGCCAATTTATACAGAATTCCTTAATTTTACTTATACATATTTGTGTTTGCATGTGTGTGTATATATACATTTAGCTGTATATCATTTTACTACATGCACAGATTAATGTATTTACCACTGTAGTCAAAATACAAAAGAATTGTGTTACTAAACAGAGTTAAGTGTTCCCATTTTAAAACTCTCTGTTGCCCTCAGTCCTATTTGTCCCTAATATCTGACAGTTTCCAATCTGCTTTCCATTTCTAAATTTTTCTCATTTCACAATGTTATATAAATGGAATCATCCAGTATATTGCTATTGGGATTAGCTTTTTTCACTCAGCATAGTTCTCGGAAAATTATTTCAAGTGAGTGTATGAATCAATAACTTGTTCCTTTATATTGCTGAGTAGTGTTTCCTGGCATGGATGTATTGCAGCTTGTTTAACCATTCATCCATTGGAGGATACTGGTCATTTCCAGATTTTGACTGTTACAAGAAAAGGTTCTATGAACACTTTTTTTTTTTTGTTTTGAATATGTGTTTACATCTTATGAGTCTTAATTTTCTCTTTCATTGGTTCATAATTTTAACAAATAAAACACATAAGCACTTTCACTCAAGTTACACCTATAGTTGAAACTGGACAATCAGATAGTGATAATTCTGTTATGCTTTGCCTGCATTACTAATTAAATTGATTCAGCAGTTATTTGATTGTGCTCTTGTACAAATTTTATGCTTAATATAGCATTGGCCATTTAGTCAAGAACCAAGAATAAAACAGAACTATATAATCTGGACAGATGTTGCAGCCAAATATTAGTGCATCCAACAATACCTAGAGCAAGTCTAATCATTGGGCCAATTACATTTTGAAAAGTTGTTACCAGTAACCTGAATACACAATTATATACACTTCATGCTTTGTTCAAGATAGTGGATAGTGAGAAAAAAAATGAATGCTATATGACAACTGCTTTATAAACTTCCAGTAACTGAGTGTAATATGTCTATGTCTGTATATGTTAAGGCTTTGATTTTAACTCCATTTATCTATTCAGCAAATTACTATGAAATGCCTATTAGGTAGTAAACCCAAAACAATGCTTTAGAATTTAAAGATTAAGTAAGATGATCTTTATTCTCAAAGAGTTAATTGTTTAGTGGCTGTATCTACAGGGTTGAAAGAAAAAATACTAAGTGATACGACTAGTTAATATTGCTGGCTATGGTAGTAGATACTTTTAGTGAAATATAGTGAGAAAGAGAAAAATAACATTCTTTTTGTACAGAGTAACTACAAATTCTTAGTGCACACAGAAAGAAAAGTCAACTTCTATTAAAATATTTTTCTTGATAGATCCCATTTTGAGATATTAATTTCTACTTTAATTCCTCCTCCTTACCTTCTTTGCCCTACAGATAGGTGACATTTTTCACTTAACTTCCTCAGTTATGTGTCATCACTGAAACCTAGATAATCTAGTTTTGTTTCTCTAAAATTTAAATTATCAGAGAAACTTAGTTTTTCCTAAATGGGAGAAGAGAAATCTTGGTAGAAACTGAATCTGTGAAGGAACAGGAGAGTAAGTGGGTGATTCAAGCTTCTTCCACAGTCTAAAATACTGATAGACTCTCCTGCATTGGAAGAGAACTACATTTTCCTGAATATCCTCTGAAGTCAGCTTTCTGGTGGGAGCCACAAGGAAGTGGAAAACTGAGACACGAATGGTTACCCAGTGCATTTATTCAGACAGGACTATGGTGCCATACACAAATTTCTCTTATTCATATAGCAAATGCAGGACCAGATCTGAACAGTCACGAAGAGAGATGAGGTCCATGACAGTGACATACAGAATGGGCTCATGAATGTGGTATGAAACCTTCACTTGTGGCATATTCTAGACAAAAAGAAAATCCCTGCAATCATGGAGATTTATATTTCCTCAGCCTGGAAAAGCAGTATATGCAGACAAAATCGAAGTTTTAAATGGCACAAAGAGAAGCAATGTTTTGTTTACATACATGAATTTGTGACCTGAGAGTCATATTAACTCCTGGGACTTTTTAGGGGTAGAAATGAGTTTCTCTGTCTTGGCTATGTCTGATGCTGAGGGGTTTTATGGAAGTAGAAGAAAAAGGGAAAAACAAGTGCTGGTCTTTCAATGGAAATGAAGGAAGGCTGATAGAAATAACCATAGATCAGAGGAAGGGTCAAAAATTGGAGAAAAAGCAAAGCAAGGACAACAGAGGTCTAAGAGTTGATGGTAAAGTGTGTGCTCTAAACCTCTCATCTCCCTCAAGCATTCTTTAATAAAACTAAAAACAAAAATTCTGAAATTGTGAGTGTGATAAGATTGAAAAACAAACAACTGTAGAGACTGTTTGCATAGTGATTTGAATTAGTTAGACAGAGAGAGTTTGGGACTAAGGAAATACCTGATTTTTTAGTGGATAAATTGATTACTAAGGGAGTAAAATTCAAGTTCACCATGATCAAATCATCTCAGTAATTTATGTTGGTATATAAAGAGAGGTCAGAGTTTGGACTAATTACAAGCGAAAAAGATAAATAGACCACATTAACCTTTTTCTTCCTTAAAGGGAAAGTAAGAATATAGTGTGTGTGTGTGTGTGTGTGTGTGTGTGTGTGTGTGTGTGTCTGTGTATGCATGTGTAATCTGTTTAAAAATAAATTTCTGTCTGATGGTTGCTGATTTTGTCTAATACTGCCTTGACTTTATGTGAAAGTGTCTATACTATATAGACTTTTGTGGGAAGGAACCAAGGTAATAAAAGTAGCTGTGTATTTTGTTAGTCACTGCTAGAATGATCTATGGAGTCTTGTGTCACTGAACACCTACTGAGCCCTTTGATTATGTGCAACAGTATAAAAACATGCAATTTTTTTCAATGTAGTAAGTTCATTTGAGGACAACGTTGCTATCACTTTCCTGGTATTATCATTTATGTTAGAAACCAGAGGCATTTTTTTTTTAAAGAAACTACTGGTGTAGATTGGAAGTAAAAAGAAAATAACACACATTTCCTTTTTTGCAACATCTAGTTACTATTCATTTTATATTTTTCTGCTCCATTCATCACCTAGAGAGTTCGACATTTACAGTTTTCAAGTGAATGAGTCTTCAAGGAGAGAGATGGATCAGTTTGATGCTAAAAATCAAAAGAGACTTTAATACTAACACTGATAGAGTTATCAAAAGTTCTTGACACACTCCTCCCTAGTCCTTTTGTTTTACTGTTCCTGGGAACACCTGGATGCTGACAGTCTTGTGGAATATAAGACCCGGGGGAAATGTTAGTGAAGCCACACTTGACTTCCTAGACTCAAGTCTTGCATTACAGTAATGTGATAGGAAGACTAGGTGGCAAAGATGCTCCTTGTAGCTGGTAATAAAAATTTGCCATTGTTACTCATAAGAAAGACTCTTCCACAGTATAACTATCTCCACTGTCACTTAATAATGTTCAAACTCGACCTGAGGTCAGATGTAAACCTCACCCAAACCCTAGTTTTTCAAAATGGCATATCATTTTGTAAATTTGAATTCTACTTCAAAACCATGTCAAATTGTCATGTGATCACAATTGCTGAGCATAAATTCACTCCTATAATTGTTTTGTTTCTGTTGTTTGTTTGTTTAAAGGTTTTTTTCATACTCTTGTCACTGAGTCTCTCAAACATGTCAAATCTATTTTAAAACCTTCTGATTACAGAAGTATTTTGCCTGTTTACTTCAAATATGATACACTTTGCTTAATTTTATTATATTCTTAAGACAATATAACTAGATTTAAAATGTGTATTTACACTAATTTCTAGCCCAAGTTATTTCAAACATGGTTAATAATTTACATTTACAGCGTGGTAAATGTAAGATATTTCCAACAAAAGCAAACGACGCAAATTTCACATTCATTCCATTCTATGATGGAATGAATGAATATAACTGAATAAAAACGTTTTTAGTCAATGAATTGAGTAATAAGAGTATTGTTTTTATTTCATGAAATTAAGGGGAAAAAAAAGCTTCAAAGTTAAGCTGCCTAAGTCTGACTCCAAAGCAACTCCAAGCTGAAAACAATCCATATAAATAAGTAAATAAGCAAGCGAGGCCAACTCTTAAGAAAAAAACAATGTTTTCTAAGACTAGCCCTAAAGGTTTCCCATTTGCAAATTCTTTCTTTTCCTCTGCTGATTCACCAAGATTGAGTTAGAAGAATTAATGACTTGATATATTGGTCCAGTGAAAAGGCCAACTCTGAAAAGGGAAGTTCTAACAGTCCAAGGAAAACAATGAATTCATTGGTCGGCTTCTCTGGCCGCCTTTTCATTTCCTGTAGGATGTGATGTTGCAAGCAAACAACTACTTATTAATTAGAATAAAAAACTAGGGAAGTGTATTGGTGTGTGTGTGTATGGTGTGTGTGTGTATGGTGTGTGTGTGTATAACTTACAAATGTAAACACAAATGCATTTCATTGTCTTCCTTATACATGAGGATGAAAACTCACTATTTCTGAGCCCACAGGAGTTGTGTAATAAACCACTATACTTGAATATAGAAAAAACTTAATGTCTTTATAAAAGTTTTTCTAGATGCCCTGAAAAATCTCTGTGTCTGTCAGACCAAGAATTCAAGTATCAAAACATACACCTTATAACACCAGTCAACAAATTTTTACAAACGTCATGTTACTGAAATGAAATTAGTCATTTCCTATCAATTTCTATGTGTTCAACACAAATGTGACAGTCAAATTCTAATTTTAGCTCTAGTTTTTTTGTAATCTGCAATAAATTGATGTTTATACCATGAAATGCATGCCAACAGTAATAGGCCTATGGATAATACCTGTAAAAAATCAAGTCATAGACTACTTCTTAGATTTCTTTGCTTGTCTCTTATATAGCTGTTCAAGAATAGAATAGATGGAAGACAATTTCCATTGTGCAAAAGCACAGCCTTAAGACTCAGTTTTGAAGAGTCTAGAAATAGTCTCCATTCTTGTGGGTCATGAGTGATTTTTAAGGCATTCATGAGGCCCTCAATATCAGAACAGAATATCAGAGTACTTTCCTTTCTGAAGAAAGGCACCAACTGCTGGTGGCATTTTCAATAGAAAGTAATTGTGATATCTTCTTCTAGAAGATTCCATTGTTTGAGTCTTGATCCTAGCCATTCTGTCTTGTTCTTGGAGAAGTCCAAATCACGAACCAGGTCATTTAGTTAGTCTGTGTGGGGTTGATGAAGCACCACAGTGAAAATCTGGATCACTGCATGCTGATGGAACAGGAGAAGAACAGGTCGGCTCACCCTTGTCCTCATCAGATGAATCAAGAGAATATTCTGCTGGAGGTTCTGGAATAGGAAGTTCCTCACCATGCAGAACTGATCTCAAGGGAGACAGAATGTTTGGGTAGACTATTCTCTACTGCTTTTGCTCTGGTATTCTGCCGCCAAGAGGCAGTCTTTTATGTGGTTGCTTGGCTCTCTCCACACCATAGTGACTGCAAATGGCATTGATGGTCTTTTGCCATTGAACCACTGTGAAAGCTGTGTTGTCCATGTAGCACAGCATATATTCAGGGCCCAAGGCTTGTCTTGGTCACCAACCTTGCATCTGAAGTCAAGATGATAGACTTCGTCACTTGAGCAGTGATACTTTTCTTCTGGTTGGCAAATGTCACTTCCCCACAATTAGAGCAGGAATTGTCTATACTATTAACGCACTTTCGATGCATCACTGTTTTGTATTGTGCCTAAATGGATAAAATAATAACAGTTCTATGGAACAGTAGCTTTAACTGACTCGCATAAAGTCTGAAATATTTCCCGTGCTCAACCTTTCCGACAGGACTTTCTATAGTGCACTGCTGATGTCAGCTTACTTCAGCAGCCGCCTGGCAGTAGTATTGCATTATATCAGAAAATGATGCAATCAACTCTGGATGATGTGTGCATCATGGTATTATGCAATGCGATGCAATATTACATCATTCTAGGCTGTTGTTAGGATGTTGTTGCAGTCCTACTGGGTAAATTTACACAGTGAAACAAAATGAATTATATGAAATATCTTCAAAACAAGAGCTAATAAAAAAATTTCAGGGTTATATTCATGTTCAGCACACCAAGATACTACAGATTAGGGCCTTTTTAAGTCAGTAACAATCTCACTGTTTACCAGTGTTATCAATGCTGCAGTTCTTACCTACCACATTACTTTCTACTTTTGACAATAAAACATTTTTAAGATTTGGAATAATCCAAATTGATCATTTAGTCTTAGATGGAAGTAATCTGGAAAATCACATGGAATGACTTGCCCAGATTTTTTTTATTGGTTAATAGCAGAATCACAAAGCCAGAAAGGGGACATGCTTTTCTTCCTTTCTTGGAGAACATTTTCCAAAGTTTGGCTTTTAGATTAATATTTGGAGAATATTTTATCTTCATTCATTCTTTCAGTCATTGCTTTCAATGACTTCCTATCCAATCTGGAGTAAAATTCCATCTTTCTCATGCACACCAACCATCCAGCCACATCTGTGATCTCACTGAGTTCCTTAAGCATCACTCATGTTGTTCCAGTCGCATGGGTCTCCTTGCAGTCTGTGCACTTGCAGAGTATGACCTTGTTCCTCAGGACTTTGCTTGTTTTGTTTTTCCTCTCTGGAAGGTCCTTCAACATTTATGTACATATTTTGCTCATTCACTTCATTTGTCTCTTCTAAATATTATCTAATCAGAGAAGTATTCATATCAGTCTGTAAAAATCACAGCATCCTAACCAGTGCTGGTTAGTTTTTTTTTTCCTCTTCCCCTGCTTTATTTTTCTTCATCTGTCTTATAGTCTATCATCTATCTATCTATCTATCTATCTATCTATCTATCTATCTATCTATCTATCTATCATCTCTCTGCCTGCCTATCTTTTACCTAGGTATATTGCTATTATTCTTGATAGAATTCAAGTCCCTTGATAACATAAACCTCATATTTTATTTTCCACTGTAGGTTCTCAGTATTTAAAGCAGTGAGTGTCACAGTAGGTTTGCATCAAGGATTTCTAAATGAGTAATTAAATGTACTTATTTATCTTTAAAATTAATCCACACCTAATGCTTAATATGTGCCAGGTTCTATGCTATGTGGGACCAACAAAGCAAAGCAAATATGATCACTACCATCAAGTAATGTTGGGGAATGAGAAGACAGATTTTGGACATATTAAAACACATGAAGATAACCAACAATCAAGGAAGGGATTGCTTTGGGGAAAGCTAATAGGGTGTGACCAAGCTTAGGTTGAAATTAAAGAAGAGATATCTGAGGACATGACATTTAAGTTTCTACCTAGATAATGAGAAAAACAGAACCATAGTAAAAGTGATGGTAGAGTGTTCTATATATGAAGAAAAATAATTTGGAATATTAGATTTCCAACCTTTAAAAAAGGTTGATTTGCTATATTTTTTCCAAGTGGACTAAAATATGCCATTAGATAAGCAAGTCTAGAACCTGGAAGAGAAGTCCAAGTTCTATATGGACTTGGAAATCATCAGTGAAAAGCTGATTTGTAAAAGTCTGGTAATGGATGAGATCCCTTTTGAAGAGATTATATAGAGAAAAGGTCCTGAGGAGTGAACAAATGCAGAAATCCCGCCTTTAGTAATTAGAAAGAGAAGTATAAAACAAAGAATAAAGCTAAGAAAGAACCAGAGAATTGAATGATACTGTGAGTATCTAATTTTACAGAAGACAAGGAGAGAAAGGATTCAGTGATGCTATCTGACTGTTTTGAGCGATATTTCCCAGAAAAAGACCTGAAACTGACAATGGATATGGCAGAACAAAGGCTATTGTTACATTTCTCCAGGGATGTTTTGGAGTGTCATAGTGAAGAAAGACAAATGTTCATGAAAGAAAGAGAAAATTGAATTTGAAGTGGAGATTGTGTGCATATAAAACGTTACGGGAGTTTGATTATGAAGAAAAGCTGAAAAACGGGGAAGAGTGGAGGGCATATATGATGAAGATAATGCTTTTGTTTTGTGTTTAGAGGCAGTTATTAGAGTATGTTTATTTGCTAAATAGAAAAACATTGTAAAGGAGGGAGAAATTTCTTTATAAAAATCATACATAAAATCCTGCCTTAGGTCTCAAGGAATACATAAACCTCATTACATCTTTTCAGAATTCATGGATCCCAGTTTAATAACTCCCCTAAGACAGACTTAGTCAAGTTAAAAAAAAAAAAAGATGAGCTTTCAGATATAATTTTGAAATATTTGATTGATATATTCATTCAGCTACCTGTGGTAGATATTATTTATTAAGAAATTCACTTGTCTCTTTCTTTTCACATTTCCTTTCTTAGTTTTACTTAGTTACTTGGTTAACAATCAACTTGGTGCAGTAAGAAGCTCATTTATTCAAATGGGAAAACGATACCTATCACAGAGAATTACTTAAAATGATAATCCTTTGACCAACTTTGAACTCTGTAGGGACAAATAATGCTGAGCCTATACAGGTAATCATTTCTGTGACTCTGGGAAACTTACAGAGAAGGGTTAGAGAATTTAAAGATGTGTTCTCTACTTTCAGGAAAATAACTGAGGCCACACAGTGCAATACCATGCTCATTTTGAAATAATTTGGCTGGTAATCATGGCTAAACTGATGATAAACTGACAGGGCCTGTGGACTATTTGTCATTTCTGTGCTGAGCAGTGCTGCTTCTTTGCTATGGGAGTGACATAGGGAAAGCTTTGATACATCTACATTTTCTGGCTTTCTCTTTAACACAAATCTGACTTCTTTCAACATCCAAATGTGCAAAAATTACAAATGATAGGATATATGCTATGTTTCTAATAAGTAAATGTAATTAATTGCATAAATATTTTCCAAATGAAATCAGAGAAGACTTTTATATCAGTATAAACAAGGGCAGAATTCTTTATTTTATAAGCAGATATAATTATGTGTGATCTAGTCTAGCAATTGGGGAGAAGGTCAGAATGAAGTATATATTTTGTTTTTTCAGACCAAGCATTTTTTTTTGGATCATTCTGCATATTTGAATGTTGCAATGAATTCATCTTTGGGGAAAGTAGGACAAAACATTATTTGATAGAACTAAAAAACAAAGTAACAGACTTTTAATAACCACAAAGAATGCAAGGTGTCAGGAGGTAAGGCTGGAGTCGGGGATACCCTGGTATGAAGTGCTCATGCCCTATTTATTTATTTATTATTTATTTATTTATTTTAAAGATTTATTTATTTATGCATACAAGCTGGGTTACAAGCCAGAGGTATGGGGTGGCGAGAGAGTTTACCAGAGACAGAGTGGGGAGCAGAACAGGCAGATCAATGGAAATACACTGCTGAGGGGAGCAGCGGGCGAGGCAGGAGAGGTCTGCTGCGCCATGTAGGAATCTCCCCGGCCCAGCGTTGAACTCGTGTCACTGCTGCTGACAGCTCCACAGCGCAGCACAGTGCAGTGCCTAACCGCTGCGCCACCAGGGAGGCCCTCTCATGCCCTATTTAGAATTTCCAGTTATCCCCTATCAGTCTCACATGAAATGAAGTATCAGGAATCAAGGGTGGTCTAACTTTTATCAAGTCTTTCACCCACCAAATGCTTTTCTGCTTCTGTCAGTAGCCAATACTTGATAAGAATTATTCTCATTTACTCAGAACATTGTATTTTCAATGTACTTTGTAGACATTAGTGAAACCTGAGAATCTCCATGTGAAGCTTAATTTGTATTAAATCCATTATACGCTCTAGTCCTAACCTGTGCCCTTTTACTGATAAACAAGCCTATTTTGATAAGGTTTGCTATTAAAGTATGTTCATTCAACAAATAGGTGATAGTCATTAAGTACCTATCAATTTAAATAGTTTTTCCCGATAGGTCAACATTTCAATCTATATTTATTTCAATGTTAATGGGATCATACATTGTGAACACTTCTTAAACCTATTTTTTATTTGATTTTTTTTAAAGTTAGTTTTATAGAACATATTATCTACAAGATTTGAGTTTCAGAACTAGGATTTTAACTCCTGAGATTTGGAGCAATAGCGCTTCCTTCTAAAGTATCTTTAACATCACTTAGCAAGAGAAATGAAATTAGAGCCCAAAACATAGCCTAAGAGAACTTTTTGATTGATATACGAACTTAAGGTAATGTGGTTGGTTGCTTACATAAATGAGGCAGATATGGGATTATCTGAGGGCCCCTCAATTTGCATAAAGCAGTATATTGACAAAAATATTACCTCAAGTTTTCACTATTATGCCAATGACTGCCTTATTCATTAAATCACATAATCCTATAAAGCAAATGTTATAGTTATTAAAAAAATAAATCAACATCAATTGCTGATTTATAAGGGGAATCATCAGAATAAAATTATACACTAGTGGTAATTATCAATTTAAATATTTTATAACTTGGACATAGCATCTTATAATTTTCAATATGCCTCAATAATTAGGAAATGTTATCACGAGATAATTTAGAATCAAGTAGAAAAGATCAGCAGACATGGCTCATATAAATAAATATAAGATGTCGGAATGTCATCTTATTATTTGCCTTCTATATCCCATTAAATTAGTCATTTCTTATTCTGTAATTTAATTTCAATTTTAAAATATCTTATGTGATAGATATTTCATTCCCACTGAAAGAAATTGTGATTTCCCCATAGGGCACTCTCTGTTATGATATCATTACCAACCAAATAAGAGAAGAATTAAACACTGAGAAATTACAATTTAAAAAGGAAATAAAGTTGATAAACTCCTTAACACTAAGGAAAATATAAAAAAATATAGAATATTATAATTTAAAACGTATTAATTTTAAAGTAGTATTCCTTGTGAGAAAATTACTTATGGAATATTTAATCTAGGAAGTATAGATTATATTCCTGGTATAAGAAAAGCAAGATAATTGTGGAAAACCTTTAATTGTACAATAATAGAAATTTATCCATAGTGAAAATCTTCTTAAAAAAACTTATTGAGATAATGTTGGTTTATATCTGAGCATCATTGTCTGTATTTTGGAAGTAAGGATTCTTCCCCTTCAGTGTTAACCATAACACTCCCACTATCAAAGCACCCATAGTCTACCACCATAGTCCATCATGCTCCCTTTCTGCTTTTTGCTTTCTCCTTCTCCTCCCCCATTGAATGCCTCAGTTCTACAGTCATCTTTCAAGGGTTAATTTTGGTTTTGGGTTTACTGACTCTTATTTCATTTTCTCATTTCCACATATATGTGCCACTGTCTGGCATTTGTCTTTTTGCTTCTGACTTATTTTGCTTAGCACAGTGCCCTCCAGTTCCATCCATCATGCAGCAAATAGCATGAGTTTCCATTTTTTGACCATTGAGTGGTGCTCCATTGTGGATATATATCACATCATTTTGATCCACTCATCTGTTCCTTTCTTTTGTTTCTTTATATTCTACACATGAGTGAAGTCATCCTATATTTTTTTCCTTCTGACATATTGTACTTAGAATAATCCTTTTCATTCTGTTGCATGGATGACAAGATTTCATCTTTTTTTGGTAGTTGAGTAGTAATCCATTGTTTATGTACACCACATCTTTAACCTTTTATCCATTGTTAGATTAAAAAGGTTGTTTCCATGTCAGGGCTAATGCATATAGTAAGGCAATGACATATCTTTTTGAATTAGTGCTTTTATATTATTTAGATAGGTACCTAAAATTGGAATTGCCAAGTCATGTTAGTAGACCTATTTTTAATATTAGAGAAACTGCCTCAGTGTTTTCATAGATGTTGAACCAGTTTGTATTCCCACTGATAATGTGTTTCATCACACCCTGACAAACATATGATATTTCTGACCTTTTTGATATAAGAAATTTTCAATGATCTCATAATTTTAAGTGTTGCTGTCATTTCTATGCTCATATATAGTTTTAAAAACCTATATTTTGTCTGAATTTTGGTCTCCACATATCTTTGTGTAGATATTCAACCACATGTCATATAGTAACTGTCAGACTATGAGTCTGTAATTTATTTCAAATTCTGAAAATTTAAATGAGTATGAATCTTTTGAAAAAACTTTGATAGGTGTTGCTTAATTTCTTTCTTAGAAATTGTGGGCTTATCTTTTAATCTATTTTAAAATATAGTCAGCAAAATATTAAAAATCATTGCAAATTGGGGGTCTGTTAGGCTTAAATGGCTGCTTAAACCACCATTCTGGCCACGAAGTTCAGCCTTTTCAGCACAAAGTCCATTTGGCCCACTCAATCAATTACCTAAACTTAAAGAATGCTAACCATAGAACCTGCAAAGGTTCTTCTCAAATTAAATGAGAGCAGGTTGCTTAATCCCCTGGGACAATGTGTATATGTCAGGAGGCATGACCAGAAATGCCTGGGGAGCGATCAAATGATATGTAACTTTGCATCCCAAAAACTGACCAGTGGAATGTCATTAATAAGTTTAGAATCCTGGGCCACAGGGGTTAAAGTGTCTTGCTATAAAGCTATCACCAGCCATTGTGGTAGGGAGTTCTAACCCCAGGCCAGGGAACTAATCCACATGGAGAAGCAGACCTCTTCTGTCTCTCACACTGCTCCCCTAGGCAGTATATTTTAGTATATCTACCTGATCTGCTCTCCACTCTGTCTCTGTGAGTCTTCTCGCCACCATACCCACACACCTCTGGCTTACACCCCAGTTCTTGTATGCATAAATAAATAAAATAAATAGATCTTATATTAAAAAATAAGATTGGAACCATGAGTGGGGGTCAGAAGCTTGATTTTATTTTATTTTTATTTTTTTAAAGATTTTATTTATGCATACAAGCTGGGGTACAGGCCAGAGGCGTAGGGTGGCAAGAGGGTTCACCAGAGACAGGGTGGGGAGCAGAACAGGCACATCAACGGAAATACACTGCTGAGGGGAGCAGCGGGCAAGGCAGGAGAGGTCTGCTGCGCCATATGGGAATCTCCCACCTGGGTGTCGAACTCCCATCGCCACTGCCCTCAGCTCCACAGCGCAGCGCTTAACTGCGGCGCCACCAGGGAGGCCCTTGATTTGATTTTAATCTTAAAACACAGGCCATTAAATTAATCCAGACCCTTGGGCCTCCCTGGTGGCGCAGTGGTTAAGCGCTGAGCTGTGGAGCTGTTGGCAGCAGTGATGCGAGTTCGACGCCCAGCCGGGAAGAATCCCACATGGTGCGGCAGACCTCTCCTGCCTCGACCGCTGCTCCCCTCAGCAGTGTATTTCTGATCTGCCTGTTCTGCTCCCCACTCTGTCTCTGGTGAAGCCTCTCGCCACTCCACACCTCTGGCCTGTATCCCAGCTTGTATGTATAAATAAATAAATCTTTAAAAAAAAATTAATCCAGACCCACAGAATCTTCTCCCTCAAAAGTCTGAATAGCCTAAGCACACATTTGCTTCCTTCTAACTTTTTTCTTTTTGTTTTCCTGCTTTGAGTAACCAACTCTATAAAATCAATCACTAAAAAGGCCAGGTTTTTTTCTTCTTGGCAGCATTCTGCCATAACGGCTTGCTCCACAATTCCCGTTTCTTTGACAGTGTGGTGTTGTCTGATGCAACAGTAACTTTAATGTAATTTTTACTTACAATCAAAACAAATATATTTTTACTGTTTTTTTTTTAATTTACTATTCAGTTGCTCTGTCCTTTCCTCTATTGGGGTATATCACTCTTCTTCCCAATTTGTAAGAAAAACATTCATATAAAAAGCACTTATTTAAATTATCATATATATAAAATCAAATATGAATTTTCTCACAAATATGTGTGGGTTCACCTAGTCATAAATAAAGTCACAGTCTAAAAAATATAAAATATACTCTATAGTAAACACTTTGTAAGAAATATTTAGGATTTTACACTCTGATGGGAAATATAATTCAAGCTATCCAGCTGCTGCAAAAGAAGGCTTAAACATCAATGAAAGTTAATTATAAGTTTTCTCCAACACAGAAAGGTGAAGTGACTTTCCAATGTCATAAAACCAGAGAATAACAGAAGTGGGAATAGAATTCAGATCTATTGAATCCCAGTGCAATACTTTAGTGAGGAGACAACTATGATTTGTTGTGAAATAATAATTGCTAATTACTTTGTGTATTCTTTCATCCTTAAAAGATCTAATAATGCTCACAAGTTCATAAAGGCGTTTCATCCAATGGGCAACAATGCCTTATAAGAGGATTTTCCTTTAATATTATGTCAAATGAAGTTTTTAAGTCTGATCATTTTAATGACAGTTCCAAATGAATTCTCTAATGGCAGGTGTTGACTTTCTGTCAAAAAGGAGGTGATGGGAATATCCAGACTTTCCTTCAAAGATGCATAACACTAACATTATTTCTACTATGTGCCAGGCGTTTATCATAGTATCTAATTTATTCTCTGTTAAATTCCAAGAGGTAAACATTTATAAATTATAAACTGAAGCTTAGATTGATCCAAAGCAGTTCAAATAGGAGAACCAAACTTGCACTCAGTTCAAACTCAAAAGATCAGTTCTTTCCAGAACATTACAATCTTTTTACACTCTGGTGTAGAAGCTACTTTGAGTCAAACAGACTCTATTTTGTTTCTGACTGCCATATTGAGTCTTCCAGGTGAAAAATAAGCAGCCTGATTCAACTCCCTATTAACTCCCTAAGAAAAAATATTCTTTCACTGATTTCTTCTTGTGGATGACTACAGAAGGCATCTTGTTCTCTCAATATAGTTGATTAAGAACAACAAAGAAAGACCAGCTCTACCTATTGTTACCAGAAGGCCCCACCGTTCATCATCATATCAATAAAGTCAGACAGGATCTCTTACAAACTTAATATAAAATGTGTAACAGAGAGTCTAAAATAGCTTTTCTGGATTGAATCAGTTCATCAGAGTTCAGAAGACAGAGACTGAATGATTTTAGAGGATCATAGAAAGATTTTTCTGAATGACACTGAAAGGTGATGCAATAAGGTCACGTTGAAGGACATTAACAGAAGCATCGCTAAACAACTCGTTGACATCTTGGTGCGTCACGTATGGGATATGTATTTTGTTCACTCAAGTGATGTTATAAAGAAATAGTGGGACTTTTCCCCTCTTAAATACATGAATCAAGAATAGTTGTATTTTTCCATATATATATGTATATATATACATATATACATATATATACATATGTATACATATGTAGTTTTTGTACAGTGTAAACTTTCTCCTTTCAGGTGTAGTTCCCGTAAAATTCCCAGCACCATTCATCCATGAACCATCCACCGTAGTCCCTTGTGCTCTCCCCTCCCCTATTTTGATCCCTCTGCTTTTTTAGTTTGATTTTATTTTATGGACACTGAGAATCAGATATAAGGGATTAGGATTTCCCACTTTGAATAAGTTTCTGGAAAACTCAGAGAGAATGTTTTGACCCAGTCTCTAGTAAGACATTTTGTGTGCTAATCTGACCCCTAGCTTCCTCTTATGTTTTCTAGTCTTATGTTCTTTCTCATTTCACCTCATTCATTTCAATTACAGTGTCAAATTTCTCATAATGTCCATAAGCCACTATGAATCATATTTTGTGACATAGGTAAAAATAAGTCAAACTAAAAAATATTAAATATGTTCTAGTTAAATTAATGCAGTATTTCTGTTTAGTTGTTCTACATTATTTTTTTAATATTTTTATGAAAACTGCATTCATCATGTTTTTATATAGTTAACAACATGCTCTTTTTAGCATGAGTATATCTATCTTTAAAATGTTGGTCTTCGATATGTTCATCAATTATAAATCATGATATTAAAGAATAGTTGTCATTAATTAACTACTTTCAAAGGAGTAACAAAATATTACTCTAAAAATTATGATCATATTTTTAAAAAATCATTGCGATTAAGGATTGATTTATTGTCTAGACTAATAAACACACTGATAAACAGACTCAATAAATAACATGTAGCCATTTCATTGTTTACTTCTGAAAACCATAATGGGCCTTTGAGTTCAGTAGGATAGCACCTGTCTTCTCACAAGCACAGGTCATATCTCCTGCATATTGCCAGGCCAGGATTCTCCCGTAGTAGTGTGGGAGGAAGTAATTTTAACATAGGAAAAAATTCATAAAGGGAGTTACAATGTGTAGGTGTGTACCATAATAATTAAGTATTTGCATAGTTGACTGCAATCCTTATTGAGCAGCTTGCCAAATGCCAGGCTATTCTGCATAATGGATGTGGGGGAAGAAGTCACACACACCAAAGTAATGGAAGACATTAATAAAAGTTTGCACAGTGTATGTCCTTCATGCGGGCTATGGTGACAAATATCTATGCCTTTACAAACTACATGGCATTATGTTGTTTAGTCCTTTGGGACTTGCCTGCCAATTGCTGTTTATCATTTATTTTCTGCTGTGGTGTGTATGCTTTGGATGAGCGCAACAGAAGGTCACAGTCAGCGAAGTTTCCTTACCAAATGTTCCTTTTGTTCTGTCTGGGGCTTTGAGTGATTTACTTTTCAGGTTTACTGTATTTCATTTTAGTAAATGTCCCAAGGAGAGTCAGAGCAGGTCTTAGGACCCAGGTTTTCTGTCAGTGTGTTTGCTCTGTGTGCTTCTGTGGGCTCTCCACTTGCCATTTCCCAGCAGTGGATAACTGCTGAAACATTTGCAGTGATGCTTTTACTGCCTTTAACCTCATCTCTGTTACTTTTAATGTTCTTATAAAAAGAACAATAAGAAAGGAGAAAGGAAGCTTGCTGCAGTCTCTCTATATTGCTGCCTGTAGCCTATAAGCAGATGGGCAGCAACACTCTCATCCTGCTCTTAAAACCTTGTCTTCATCAAAGGGCCCCTCGCTCAGGCGCAGCCATCAAAGTAGAGGTGGGTGACATTTAAATAGCACACCATCAGAGAACAGGAACAGTGGCCTCAGTAAAATAAAAGTAAAAGTAAAACAACTTTGCCTGTTTTAAGCTCCACAAATGCAACGAATTATCTCCCCCCTCCCCATTTTTTTTTTCCAAGCCAGTGTTTAACAATGGACCTTTGCAAAAGGATAGATTAAAACCACTGCAAGATCTCAGGACTTAGTTGTCCAATGGTGACATTGAAAGAGTACACACACAGGGGAGGATACCATGCCTCTTCCAGAAGAGACAAACCTGTAATCTTGTTTCAGGCACTCAATTACAGCTCTGTGAAGGGGGTAGTGGACATTAACATCAGGGCTGCTCTGAGCACCCCAAAGCGTCAACACCTGGATAGTCTTTTATCCTCTGCCTCATCATTTCCACTGTGGTATTTTTAGTGCCTCACAAAGCTGGCATGCTGGGCATCTGTTCCTCCTACTTCACTATCTCTCGCCCTCTCATTTTGAGGCGGGAGGCTGTGGTGTAACCGATGAGTGGTAAGCTTGCTCTGGATAAATGTCTATACTGTCTCTCTACCTCCTGTGTACACATTCTGAGCTTGGCCAGAAGAAGAATCAGAGCAGAGAAGAAGAGAGATATTTGCTTATATTGGGACTAGATTTCAAGTCTTTAGGGTGTGGTACTTACTTAATTTCGGAGGAGTAACTACACAATAAGCAAGTCTTTGATTAAAAACTCCATTACTTTCAGTGCCTTTAACGTGTTCCTTAGGTCAGTACGAGGAACTGACCAGTGAAATCTGGGGCAATAAGTCATTTTTTAAAATACACAGCTATGAGGCATGATTCTAAATTAAAGGATATTATGTTGTCAGGCTTGAAAAAAGTTTTAAACCTTTGACAATTTTTTTTAATTCCATCCATTCAAAAATTGCAGCTATCAGTCATGATCTATTTTCAACATTTCAATTAATATTCATAAGTTCATGTCTAAATCAGCCAATTGTGATTTGATCAGTGCTCTCCAAACTATCAAACTACTGTCAACATGTTTTTGTGAATAAAATTCTTATTAATCAGCATGATTATTTCTTATGTTGCTTGAAGAAGAATATCTAATATTCAAAAATATTATATCCTTTTTTTTCACTCCAAGTAAAAATATGTATTTTATGTTCAGTATCTGTATTGCAGGGTACTGCACTTGCAATATCCTCCATGTCCTTTGCCAATTTATTTCCATTTAAGTTTATGACACTGAAGGCATGAAAGGGAGATTTGAAAAAGGAAGGGAGTGACAAACTCTCCACCGTCCCCACATCTCTGTGTTGGCAGATATCACTCAGAATGGCTGCTTCTCTGCTATGAGCCCGACTTTTATCAGGCAGTCCCCTCCCTACCTGGAGGTCCCAGCTCCTTGAGTCTACTAAAGCCATTGTTTCTCTTGGCTCCTGAGCGTGGTAGCATCTTGTTGCTGCTCCTCATCTTTGGTTTACCTCACTATTCCATGTTTGCCTCTCAGCTCAACCAACACCTCTCTAACGAACCCAGCTGCACGGACATGGAATGTTCTGCAAGAGAACCCAGTGTGGGCAGCATCATTTGAAGTTTCCAGCTGTTGCACTTTTGGATACACTGTGGCTTTCAGGCCAAGGCCACACTTATCCTTAGCTGCTCTCAGCCAGTGATAAAGAACATGGAGATATTAGATTCATGCCATTCTTGCAGAAATCAGGATTCTTCTGACTGGTAGTCTTCCTCTTGGGGTTTCACATAAGCCTGCCCCTGACTTTTTCAGAACTGTGCTGTAATCAGAGACCTTTCCTACTCAAACTTCCTTCTCTCCTTTCATAATTATAGCTGTATCATAATCAAATGACTCTCCACCTATACCTATGTCTACTCCTGCTCCTTCTTCTCTTTCCTTCACCAGTGTTCTCTCCCCCCACCCACCACCAATCTCTTGCATATATGATACCACCTTGGGATCTGTTTTAGATGGCCCGATCTGACTCAACACCTGCATCAACTCTTCTCTCCTGAACAACTTGCTTAGCTTCTGTTTCTTTGATTGGACCTTGACTTGTAATACAACCTGAAAGTGTATTAGGCTAACTTGTTTTATGAGGCCTTTGGTTAAATTTGTTATTTTCTGCAATGCACATTTTGTTTTGTTTATATTTTATCTTTAGCTGACAACTGTGTCACTTATTTAATATAATATCTATTCTTATTAAATAGATAGTAATAGCTGTGGGCTATGAGAAGGGGTTGGGGTGAAGCTGAAAAGCTATGAGCAGTCAAACATCAAAAAATGGTGTCAGATCTTCAGTGTACTCATATATGGTAGGCTTAATAAATGCATTAAATAAATGCACTTCTGAACCTCTAGTATTATATCCTGTAAGAAAGAGATTATAAAATTTTTCAAGTATACTTATTCATAGAACCCTATTTTTAAAGAAGCTTTGGGGAATATTATCCTACACAACATTCTTTGCAATTAGTCATATGATTGTTAAAGATGGTAATTAATCACCTTGAAGAATTGCTAGTTCTTTTTAACTAATCAAGATAAGAAGGAAATTGTACAGTCATGGAAATTAAAGCAGGAAGGAATTCTTGTTGAATTTATGTTAGATGGCAGTAAGGGCAGAGTGCTTTAACTTTCACAAGATGGAATGTGGTCATTTCAAAAGAAATTATCACATTGCAAGTATCTTCAATGTGCCAGATTATATGGTAGGACTCCTTACAGTAAAGATTTGTCTGATTCTAAAACCCAGCCATTAAAACTCCAAGCCTTATTACTATCAAGACTTACCATTTGGTATTTTCAGTCCTGTGTTTATACTTTGATGACAGTTTTATAAGTTTTTCCACAGAAAAATTTTGTTCCTATCATCACTGTCTCTTGATTTGATTAATTTCTATACTTATAATATGGAAATGGATATGAACATTTATGTGAAGTTATATAAACAATTATGTGGAAATAAATCAAATTTATCATCTATGTCCTTTAGAACGTGTGTCTTTTTTGCTTTTCTGTTTTTCCTTTGGAAACTGGATATGAAATTAAATGCACTTAAGCCTTTAGTTACCTGAAGTGTATCTAGGTTACAATCTCTCTGTTTATTTCATAATTTGCTCTTTTGATTTCTTGTGATTTTCTTATCCTAATATGTCAAATTGAATTTTTTGTGGATATATTAGTAGCTGAAAATCTGATATTTATTTTTATGTATTTATTGGTTGAACCAGCATATCACTGAGGTTTCCTACTTAAAAACAAGAGCACTCTGAATAGGTGAATCATTAGAAAGAGTCAACAATCAAAATTAATGTTAAGAAAGAGTTCATGGTCACTAGAACAGGTGGGCAAATAATTTATTGCTTTCCAGAAAATAATTTATTCCTCTATAATGTTTTCAGATTTTACCTATTTAGAATTCACAAATAGATCCAACAAATACCATTCACTTATTTATTAATTCATAAGTAAAAAATAGATTGAATGCCAACTTTGATCTGGCATTGAACAACTCAACAGGAATAGAACATTCTCTTATTCACTAAATTATCCATTTAGACAATATGCTTTGAATTCTAACTACGTACAAGGCATCATCTCAAGTGACTGTGGCTATATGTGCAATAAATTAAATCTTAATCCTGATGGCCCTACCATTTTTCCAGACCATCTCTGTGGGTCTCTTGATATTGTTTTGGATTGCTATGACTGTGTTCTTTCTGACTCTCCAAATGACGTCTATACTCCTAGACTTATTATTTTATCATAACTTTTATCTAAACTATTGGGTGTCCTTTTTCAGTGTCAGCTATAGATCATTGAAAATGTTTAGAGCAAATAATGAAATTATATTACTCAAAAAGTCACAATATTTTAAATTAATGGAATAGTCAGCACTGCTTTATTCTTTTTTTTTAAAGGTTTATTTATTTATGCATACAAGGCGGGGTATAGGCCAGAGGTGTGGGATGGTGAGAGGATTCACCAGAGACAGAATGGGGAGAAGAACAGGAAGATCAACTGAAGTACACTGCTGAGGGGAGCAGCGGGGGAGACAGGAGTGATCTGCTGTGCCATGTGGGAATCTCCCTGGCCAGCTCCCTGGCTGTTAGCAAACTCGTGCTGCAGTGGCTCTGGATAGCTTCATAGTGCTGCACTTAACCTGTTGCGCCACCAGAGAGGCCCCCCTGCTTTATTCTTGATTCTTTTGTCCTGGTTAAGTTCGTGCCTTAGCTCAGGCAGTTTGCTAGAAAGTTCTCTAATAGTTTCACTAATTAGGGGATAGTGACTCTAATGAGAGATCATATAGTGGGTCAAACAATATACCAAAGTTCAGAAGAATAAGAGATCTGATAGAATTTGATTCCATTTCATCCATAGAATGGAAATAATATCTTACTACACAGGGTGGGTTTGAGTAGCAAAGTTGGAAGTGTATGTGAATATTTTTTGGGGGGTGGGGGAAACCAGGATGAGACTAATGTTTAATGATTCTGTAATGTTCCCAAATTTGAATCAGTAATTCCTTGTAGCAAACCTGTGAAGTAGATGACAGAATTGGAATTTCACACTGTTCATATCTGGCACAGCTAGGGTTCCTACCTTAGTTTTCCAGTGTCAGTGGAACAGTTTTTTCTACTGTACTAGAACTTTAGTAGCAGCATATTTAAATAGCTTGTTAGCTTGTGTTGGCATGCAAACACATACAAGCACATTTCTATGTTCCCTCTTGACTTCCATTCTGGAGGATAGGAAGAGAAAATATTTAATTTGTCATGGTTACCTCACTGCCAGTCCAGTTTAGAAGTGAGTTGAACAAGCAACACTATCAGTAAAGAGAAAGCAGTTGAGAATAAAACTACCAAATGGCAGTGGCATCAATTCAAATTGATTCTCTTTCTATAAAATGCCAGTTATAAAACAATTACAGATTCCCTTTCTATAAAAATGCCAATGAAAAAAATAGACTGGCATGATATACTTTTCCCTTCTCCTACAGTTTAATGATTATCATCATATTTAATAGGGGGTCGACAAAGGGACATTTATTTCCTGACTATAACTTGCATGTATAAGGGATTTTGCTGGAATTTTTCTTTTGGTTAAGACCTGTGAATAAAATAGGAGCAATTTCTTCAGTCATTGCAGAAGGATATCACTTAGACCCTAGATTACACACAATATGGTCTTGTAAGACAGTTAAACAACTAGTGACTTGTATCTTTGTGAGATCTCATAGTTAAATTGTTTTCCTTGAAGCCTATTTCTAGTTTTAGCACCTTCTCTGGCCTTAATGACCATCTGATTCTTTGCCTAGTCTTTCTCTTTTCAGTTTGGTGAGTAGTGGTCAAGAGAGGCACTGACACTGTGCTTTGCATAAAGAATAAATGAATGTAGGAAAAATAGAAAGTTCTTTTGGGAAGCACATTATGTTTCCCTACATACTGTAGAAAAATGTGAAATTGGAAATACTGAAGCAGACACCGAGCAAATAAATTAAAATACAAATTTGAATGAATAATTAATTTAACAGGATTTTAATAGTAACAGTGGATTAATGGGATTAAATCTATTCTTATTTCCATTGGAACATATCTCCTAATTGAATTTTTGGTTTACCTTGGCTCCCTTCACCTGCGGAAGATAATAGTTAAAATATGAGCATTTTTTTTCTTTTCTTTTTTTAATTTTAAATAAATATTTTATTTATTTTTGTTATTCATAGCTTTTACATTATTGTGTGTTCCCCATAGGTTACCCACCACCTCTTCACCCGTGGAGCCATCACCATAGTCCCCTGTGCTCCCCTCTTCCCCCCTCTTGAGCCCTTACCCTCCCCTCCTTCCCTGCTGAATGTCACATTCTTATTTGGCTCCCCTATATTCCTGTTATAAGTGAAACCATTCGATATTGTTCTCTTTCTGGCTTATTTCACTGATCATGATCCCTTCTAGATCCATCCATGTTGCTGCGAATTGCATGGGTTTGTCTTTTTTGAATGCTCAATAGTATTCCATTGTGTATATGTACCACATCTTCTTGATCCAGTCATCTATTTTTGGGCATCTGGGTTGTTTCCATACCTTAGCTATTGTAAACAGTGCTGCAATAAACATGAAGGTGCATGTATCCTTTTGGATTAGTGTTTTTGTGTCTTTGGGTAGATTCCCAGAAGTGGTATTGCTAGGTCATATGGAAGCTCCATTTCTAGGAGTTTGAGGAAATGCCATACAGCTTTCCATAGTGATTGGATCAATTTGTATTCCCACCAGCAGTGTAGGACAGTTCCTTTTTCTCCACATCCTCGCCAACATTTGTTGTTACCTGTTTTTTTAATGTGTGCCATTCTCACTGGCATGGGGTGGTATCTCATTGTGGTTTTAATTTGCATTTCCCTGATTATAAGTGATGTTGAACATTTTTTCATATACCTGTTGGCCATTTGCTTTTCTTCTTTGGAGAAGTGTCTTTTTAGCTCTTCTGCCCATTTTTTGACTGGATTGTTGTCTTTGTTTTTGTTGAGTTGTGTGAGCTCTTTGTAGATTTTTGTTATCAGTCCTTTATCAGTTGTATTGTGTGTGAAGATCTTCTCCCAATTAGTAGGGTGTCTGTTTGTTTTGATTATTGCCTCTTTTGCTGTACAGAAGCTTTTTAGTTTGATGTACTCCCAGCTGTTTATCTTTTCTTTTACTTCCTTTGCTATGAGGGAAGTGCTTTTAAAGATTTTGCTGAGGTGCATGTCATGTAGAGTTTTGCTTATATTTTCTTCTATAAACTTTATGGTTTGAGGTCTTATCTCCAGGTCTTTTATCAATTTTGAGTTAGTTTTTGTGCATGGTGTGAGGTAGTAGTCTAGCTTCATATTTTTGCATGTAGCAGTCCAGTTCTCCCAACACCATTTATTGAACAAGCTAATCTTGTCCCATTGCATATTCTTTTCTCTTTCGGTGAAGATTAGTTGTCCATAAATATGTGGATTTATTTCTGGGTTTTCTATTCAATTTCATTGGTCTGTGTGTCTGTTTTTGCTCCAGTACCATGCTGTTTTAATTACTATGGCTTTGTAGTATAGTTTGAAATCAGGGAGTGTAATCCCGCCATTCATATTCTTTTTAGTCAGGAGAGCTTTAGCTATTTGAGGTTTTTTGTGTTTCCATGTGAATTTCAATATCCGTTCTATTTCTTTGAAGAATGTCATTTAGATTTTTATCGGGATCCCATTGAATCTGTAGATTGCTTTTGGTAGGATGGCCATTTTGATGATGTTGATTCTTCCAATCCATGAGCAGGGGATGTCTTTCCATCTTTTTGTGTCCTCCTCTATTTCTTTTAATAGCATCTTGTAGTTTTCTTTGTATAATTCCTTTACCTCTTTTGTTAGGTTTATTCCCAGGTACTTGATTTTTTTGGTTTCGATTTTGAAGGGGCTATTTCTTTTAATTTATTCTTCTTCAGACTGAGTGTTTGCATATAGAAAGGCTACTGATTTTTGTGCATTGATTTTGTATCCTGCTACATTAGTGAATTGGTCTATAGTTTTGAGTAGGTTTTCTATGGAGTTTTTGGGATTCTCTATGTATATAATCATATCGTCTGCAAATAGTGACAGTTTAATTTCTTCCTTCCCTATTTGGATTCCTTATATGTCTTTCTCTTGTCTTATTGCTCTCGCTAGGACTTCAAGTGTTATATTGAAAAGCAATGGTGAGAGTGGACATCCTTGCCTTGCTCCTGATTTTAGGGGAAAGGCTTTCAGAGAGTAACATATTGATGGGGTGGACCCACTTTTATAAGAGGGATATTAAAGGTGCAAAAACATAAAGAATCTGGATATTTCACTGAGTTAAGAAGAATCTACAAAGAGTTATAAATAGATAACTTTGTAACATTACTTTTATCTAATCAGTGCCCAACATATATACATATACACACATATAGATTTGTATATATCTATATATAATATGTATTATATATATTTATAGTTTTTGTGTATTATAGTGGTATCTTAGCAGTTCCCATTAGTGGTGGTCAACATTCACAAATTATGTCACACTGAGATTGAATTACAAATTTATTTTATTTCCTAATACTACACAGTGATATAGAAGGCAAGTTTCGTGCATAAATTCATTTCTGTTTCTACAGGCTCTACTTGTTTTGTATATTTTCAGTCTATGATGGCATATAAGAATCATGTACTCACTGAACAAAAATAAGAGGCAACAGTATAAAGCAAAGAGTTTTGAGCATAAAGAGAGGAAGGAAAAATCTAATATTGTAACCAAAAATGACCAAATATGTTAACTAAAAAATGCGTACTTTTTAAAAAGAAGATTCACATTCAGTTCATTTTCAGACTAGAGAAAAGATGTAGACATTTATGTCATAGGGTTTGTTAGGGTTCAAAGTGATAACACAAGCACACGTCTAAATTGCTAAGTCAGTGGAAATTACTTCACTGCACATGAGCGCATTGTGTCGCGTTGGGAAATGACAATGGTCTCTTTATAGAAGAGTCTTCCTATATTGGGATGACCAGATTGAGTTTAAACATGTTTGGCAAAAGAAGAATTCCCCTGCCCTAATAAATGAAGAACACGATCTCAACAGAAAGTACTTTTTACCAGGTAAATAACCTGTGGAGGATTGGGTTTGGCAGGAAACTCAGAAGCAGGAAGCAGAGTAGCATTACACTCAGCAACCTGAATACTCCTCTTCAACTCGCCTACAAGTCTGTCTTTGCAGAAACAGATATAGAGACATCTGGAAATCTTTCAGCTAAATGAAGCAAAAATTCTGGAAATGGGAGGATGGTAGTGGTCGTATTGGTAAGATCATTTAATAAGTCTGAAAAATATAAACTATGTGACATAAAAATGTACTTATGTTTGAACAACTTGGGGGTTACTTGGTTTTACTATCAGTAATACAAAATAAGAAATATTTTATGAATAATACTCAGGAGAGACATCATTAAAAGTATTGTTTGATAGTCAAAAAATATATTCACTTCATATCTAAAACCACTGTGTAACTCTAAACCCCTATGAAAACATAAGGTATATATCCCACTTGATAATTTGTGAAATTATACTAAATCTTTTAGGTTTCTTGGCAAAGTGTCTCAAGATCTGCTGGGAAGTTAAAACTGTATTTATTTTCTTTTCATGGGTGTCATCACACTTTGAGCAGCTGTGACAATTTACTGCTGGAATAACTCCATTCCAAAATTATTACTGTAAATTGAAGGCCTATTTTTCTGCCCCAAGTGTATTCTTAATATTAACAGTTGATAATTAGTCTGTCCTTTGGAGAGACTCTGAGCAGTTTTGAAGCGCATTCTGCACATTTATCAGGAGAACACTTTCCCTAGAAATGCGAACAATAAAATATAACATTAATTGAATTGTAATCATTTCCACTAATTACTAATGCTATATCTTCATTTTGTTGTTTTTAAAGTACACTCTAATATTACAAGGCTAATATTTTTGTTGTTGCAATTCCTAAAAAACCTGAATTTGGAGAAAATACAAGACACAGATGTATAAGTAAAGATTAGTATAGAATAGTTAATTTTGAAATCACTAAACAAATTACTCATTTTTTATTATAATGTTTACCTGCCTGTAGCATACACACATGGCACATTCTGCTTCTTCGGGTACTTGAATGTGTATTTCAACAGCTTGCTTTGGATTTAGGCAGCATATACTACTGGTGTTAACATAACATAGTGCTACACTTTTAAACATCTTTATCTCATTTTGTTCAAATCATTAAGACCTCCAAGCACTTCTATGTGATTTTTCCTTGCAGTTTTCAGCCCTTGCTGCCCTGAGACCTGAGAATTAGATGTATTTTTATAAAATTTCATTAAATTATTTTATGGCATTAAAGCGGATTGTCTTTATAATTCATTATATTTTTATTTTTTCACACTTGTGCTACTTACAGCAAAGTTAACTAAAGCCCCACAAATCTTTTCTTTATTAAAAGTTTGTTCCAGAGGCTAATGGAAGGTTTTGACAGGTTAATGGATAGAGAAAATAAGATATTGGACAAGATATAATAAGTGATATTTAAACTGAGATTAAAAAATAGATTTCCAGTTTGTCCAAGTAGTGAAATAAATTTTGCTAAAAAGTAAAATCTGGTTAAATTATTTCCATTTTCTTGTAGGTAAAATATTCATATTTTAGATTTTAATACAACTTTGCATTTTATAACTAGGAGGTTTATTTCCCTGCAGGCACCATACTTACACTTGGCATTGTTTTGTACTTATTTTAAATGGATGCTCTCACCAAATTGGTAAAATTTTATCAAGATTGGATGTTTTGAGTCATTTAAGAGCTTTATTTTTTGGAATCATGGCTTATACATATGTGAGACTTAGAAATTTGTCTCATTAAAATGGTTACAAATAAGTAAAAGACATACCCTGCTGGCACCTCAATAGGTCACTTCAGGGAACATATGTGCATTCACAAGATGGGACATATACTTTATTAAGATAATAATAGACTTTAGTGCAAAGACTTATTACAGATATTTAGGAAATTTTTGTAACCCAAACCAGCAAGCTTACAAATGAAAAATCAAATGCTTATTTTGAAGTTACTGCCTTTGTATATATTCCTGTTTTATTGTAGTCTAACTGAACATGTGTGCTATAGTGTTGAATGTTTATTACACATCTATCATTTCATTTATACCTCACCATTTTAATAACTATTTGTTTTAATAGTAGTTAATATTACCTGGCTTTGAGCCAGAAAGACAGTGATTATGATAATACATTCTGTTACTAAATAGGCTGAATACTTCCAAGCTTCCAATGATACAGCTGTTAATGACAGTGGATTTGCTAGTTAATCAGATGTTTTGCCACTGGGGATTGCCCATGTGAATCGAATCTGACAGAGGCTTCTGCTTTACCTCAAATGTAATGACACAAGTGTGTCACTTATAAGGACTCCAGGAAAATGCACGTGACATTCACCCTCAAGCAACCAGATCTCCTATCCAAGTATCATTTCCATTTATGGTATGATAATAAGTCACTCATTAATTGAATAATGACTCAAGAGTGAATGCCAAGTGTTTCATATATTTAATAGCATATATTTTCTGTATATGCTTTATTTTGAGTTATTGGAATTTTAATGTCTAGGAGCATCGACAATATCATTCAAACAGTTGAATGTTAATATTTGACTTGTTAATATTGAGTTGACTTGTTAATATTTCCCAACAGTAGGAATGAAAAAGTCATTTGTGAGTAAAATGTGAATTATATTACCCACGTCTCCCCATCCATAGTGCCATGAGGTAGAAAAAAATTCTGGGCTTAAATCTACTTTAAAGTATTTGAATTATTTTATATTTCTGTCAGTATATTTTCCTGAAAAATTGTGTCCAATAATTAACCTTAGGCAGACTTTAAATAAACATCCTTGTGACCTTTTTATATTGAACAAGATTGTGCTCTTGGTCTGGTGAATCTAAAGCATTGATTTTTTTTGCAGTAAATTTCAAGGTTGTGGGAGAAAAAGGACAGAAGTTGCATATTGTGGGTTGGTACAAGAAACCAGATTCTCTACCTCTTTCAGTGAGATTAGTCAGCTACCAGAATATTTTACCTTTGTACTGATGGAGGAGGTGGGTTTGTGGATTCAAGGCTGTAAGTAGGAAGGAGGGAATGGTTTGGGGGCAACTAATGCTTCTTATGGCACAGAATTTGTAAGGCCTTTGTTATAAACAAAAATCCAGAGACATGAGAGCATCAGCTACTATTTGTTAGTAATATGGAAATAGAAACAATTCTTTAAACTTGTTTTTGACAAGTCAGTAAGATTGAAGTTCATTTTGAAAAATAAATCCCAATTTTCTTTATGACTAATGATAAGGAGCTCAAGACATCAAATTTTAAAAGTAGCCTGAAATGAAACCTAAAATAGTTCAAAGGAAATTATTTCAATGTTCTTAGGTATTAATGATAAAATAATGCATCTTAAAAATAACCTTTTGTTAGTATAGAGCACATATAATCTACAAAATTCTTCCTCTTTCCCATCAGTTGGATTGATTGCTGTTAGTGACCTGTTAGTCTCCCCCGGGTCTGCATTATTCACAGACTAAGACTTATGCAGACATAACTAGGTCACCTTAATTACCTGTGGAAATAAGGTGTACTTGTGAAAGTTTTACTGTGATAATTACTCCAAAATGCCAAAATAGTGTATGCAAGCCTTGTAGGTAAGTGCTCTAAATTATTGTACAACCAAGTTCAATCAAACCAAGAGGTTTATTTTCCCCCAACTCATCAACATTTCTCAACATCATTCTTTTACCAAAATAAAAATACTGTGCTTGCGAAGTAATATAACATACTGACTGCACACCTTACCAATCAGTTGTTAGGATTTTCTATTCTTTTCTTTAAATTCCTTCGCAGTATTTAAGAAAATCAACAGACTATTGTAAAGGAACAAAAGGAAGCTAATCACTTTTTTTTTGAAACCTAAAATGCATGGAAATCTTCCTTATCAGCATGTGTTTTTCCCTGTAGACATTTCTGTACCTGTCATTTTGTCATAGAAATAAAGTGAGGAAGATTAGAAAATTTGAGGTTTTTTTTTTCCGAACAGTGAAGGAATGAAAGTAGAAATGCTTTGCATTTTCACATAAAATATTTTAACTATCTGTTCACCAATTTGTTTAAAAGAATAGCAATGCCAGTGAAGATTCAAAACTCTTGTAGACTCCTAATGAATGTGGTAATGTAACAGAAATCAAAATAATACTACAGCTTAAATAGCATTTGTAATTTGACTTTTGAAAATTCCTTGAAAGTTTTAATAGACTGATCTGTAGAACTATTCCAGCATTATTTATGTGATACATATATTTTGAAATACTAGCCTAATGCTTCTTTATTCATGTCTATTATCATATCTCTGCACTTTCATTTATGTATGCAAATAAAAATTTTAGTAATCCCCATTTTTTAATCTGTAGAAATGATTTCTAATATTGGAGATCATTATTTTGAATGGAAGTAAGGAAATAAGAACTTCTCTAGTATTCCACAAAATTTGCATATTTTCAAGCAGATTGACTTTATACAACAGGAGGGGAGATTTTCATATTTGAATTATAACATATTTCTTGAATTTTATGGAGGTAAAATAGATAGCATACATTTTTACAAAGGATTATAAAAGAAGTTCTGGAGGGATTATTATTTTTTATCTCGAAAGTGAATAGATTTGTAACTAGCAAGTATTTAAAGGCCAGTGGCTACAGTATGTGGTTTGGACAGATACATTTGGTTTCTGGGAATGGGATCTTCATGTTTTAACACCTCCTCACAATCTCTGTTTTCAGCAAAGTACTTTGTACATATTTGACATTTCTTAAGACACAATTCAAGTATTTTCTGCAAATCTAAGGTAATCAAGCTCTTGAGCTAGAGTGACTGTTTATTTACTTATTTATGCAAAATTCACCTATCTAGTAACTTCCTGAGGCCAAATTGGTAACTTCTGAAATAATTTTTAATCTCAGCTGCTGTCTTGACTATTATTAACCCTTGTTACAGAAAAGACAGAGGAAAACTGCCGAGTGTCATCATTTATAAGAAATTGTAATTGTTCTATTTATCAAGCATTTATTCTTTGTTTGGTCATTCAACCGTATGAAGTTTATACTACCATTATTATCATTTTATTGTTTCTGAAGCTGAGACTCAGAGACAAGAATCATGTCCAATTTTGCCAAGATAGAGATGGAATTTGACTGTAGTCTTTCTTTCTCACCTGGAGTCTTTTTGTTTAATCATTTTTTAAATTATTTATTTATTTATTTTTACTGAGGTACCATTGGTTTATAACACTGTATTTGATTCAGGGGCATAGAACACACCTCCTCAGATGCAAGTCACCACACCACACCCACCACCAAGGCACCCTCAGCTCTCCCCATAACCCCTAGGCCCCTTCTGTTCTCTCCCTTGTGGCCTCAACTTTACAGTCAGAGTTAGGTTTCCAAAGATGGAGTTCAATGAACTGGGATCCTGTCAGTGATAGTATTAGGACTGCAACATTCACATTTCTCACAAGCAAAATCTCAATGTCTCACAAAAGAAATCTGATTGCTTGAGAAGTCAGATGGAAGCCATTTTGGTTAAACACTGTGGGAGGCCAGAGCTTTTCTACCATTTAATATGCTCATCTTCTCATCTTAGTGAGAGCCCACAAAAACCCCTAACAGAGGTCCCACTGAGATGAAATATCACTGGTTTTAAGCTCACAAGTAGAAATTCATTTAGTTCACACTCACAAAATCTGTGGATTTTTCTCAGTAATTTTCTTGCTAGTTTCTACGCTTACATGCTGCAAAGCAAAGACTTGCTCAGGTGTATCATCTGAGATTGTGAAATGTTTCACTGGAGCATGTAGTTGCATGTCAGTGACATGATATACTTATCATACCTTATTAGAATCTTTTTGGAATAATTTACTTAATAATTTCTTGTATTATAATATTGCCTTATATCTCAGCAATCTGTTGACCTGTGTCATCTCCTATGAGCAGCCCAACAATATTTTGATGCAGGAATTGTATCCCCGTTTTAAAGATGAGGGTTTTATTTATTTATTTATTTATTTATATATTTTTAAAGATTTATTTATTTATACATCCAAGTTGGGGTACAGGCCAGAGACGCGGGGCGGCGAGAGGGTTCACCAGAGACAGAGTGGGGAGCAGAACAGGCAGATCAGAAATACACTGCTGAGGGGAGCAGCGGGCGGGGCAGGAGAGGTCTGCCACACCATGTGGGATTCTCCCTGGCTGGGTGTCGAACTTGCATAGTGAGCTGCTGACAGCTCCACAGCGCAGCGCTCAACCGCTGCGCCACCAGGGAGGCCCAAGATGAGGGTTTTATTTTTTATTTTTTATTTTTTTATTTATGTCTTTTACATTTTGTATTCCCCTTGGGCAGCCCACCACCAATTCACCCGTGATCCATCTCCACGGTCCCCTGTATTCTCCTCTCCTCCATCCTGTGCCCTTATCCTCCCCTCCCCCCTCCCCCACCGCTGAGTGTCTCTCTCCCACCCGGCCACAGCCAACAACAAATGCTGGAAAGGATGTGGAGAAAAAGATGAGGGTTTTAAAGGTGAGTATGTCAGAGTGATTAGCCCTAGTAAGTCATAAAACTAGTAAGTGGAACTCTGAACTGAGTCCAGTGCTTTTCCTACTCTAGTATAGCTTTTGTCGCCCGATTACAATTACACATATACAATTACAAGCAGTATATGTGATCAATTTTCTCATATCCCTGACCACATGTGAAAAATCCCAAACCATAATCCAGCTGTACTGATGTAATCTGTGGTACTGGAATATTGGGATGTACGCATCTATATTTTCTGAAAACTACATTATGCAAGATTGAGGATGTATTTCCTAATACTACTTTTATTTCATTTGTTAGTCCATTTGTTTCCATTTTTTAAAATTATGGTGAAAAATACAGAACATTAAATTCACTATCTTAACCATTTTTAAGTGTGTAGTTAAAAATGTTGAGTATACTTATGTTGTAGTACAACAGATCTTTAGAACTTTTCATCTTGCAAAACTAAAACTCTAAACCAATTAAATATTAATTCCCCCTCCTTGTTTCTGTTATTTTATGTTGAAATAAAATTGTAAATCAGTACTGAAAACTTCCTTCCCCCTGAAGTATTTGAAGTTGCAGTATGTATCCTACAAACCAGGATATTTTCCTGCATAACACAGCACAACCACCCAGGCACATTATTTCCATCGAACACATAGGCCCTAGTTCAAGTTTTCCTAATAGTCTCTTTCATGTTACTATGATCCACTTGAAGATCACATGTTGCATTTATATGTGAGTTTTTCATTTTATTCAGTTTGAAACAGTTCTTCAGCATTTCATTCACTTTTGTGGAGAAAAAAAGACTATAGTCAGTTACTTTTCAGAATTTCTTTTAAATTTGGATTTGCCTATTTCCCCTCAAATTAGAATCAGATTACATAATGCAATAAACTATAGAAGTGATGTGATATTCTTGATTATGGATTTGGTCAATGGCACATAAATTCATTTGTTCCAGTATTTGTGATATAAAATTTGAACACAAAACCTATGGGTATTTGCTAAGTTTCCCTACTACAAAACCGGGCTTTTAAGAATTACAATTAATAATTATTTTCTGGAAAAATGCTTTAAAACAATGGTTCTCATTTCTTACCATTTTTTAACACACTACTTTTAGTATCCATTAATGTTTATTGGCTAAAATGATTATGACTATGGGAGTTATCAGGTGGTGTTTTGTAATTTTAAATTTTACTTTATTTTTTGTTAGCTAGCATTATAGTACTACTACAAGAGATAGCTTTCATTTATTTCCATTTATGTGTTTATAACTCTATCAGTCATAGTTTACTGTTTTATTAAACAAATGATCATTTGTTCATACTGTCGTTTCTTTTGATGTTGAAATTACTCCAGATTTGACTGGAAGAAACTCAAGATATCTTCTGAGTCCTTTAGATGTATTACATTAGTTTTTAGATTCCTGATTATTTTTTGAACAAAAGTATGTTTCATAGTTTTTCTATCACTGGACATATTATTCCTTGCCTTAACTTTGTAATCAGTCTTTTTTTTTTTTTTTTTTTTTTTTTTTTTTTTTTTTTTTTTTTTTTTTTTTTTTTTTTTTTTTTTTTTTTTTTTTTTTTTGGTGGGGTACTAGTTCCTTTTCATGGAGAAGATATTTGGAACCAGAATCTGTGCTTTAGGTAGACTCATTGCTTTGCAGAGGTAGTGGGCCACTGCTCTGACCCTCTTAGAAGGCACATATTTATCCTTGGATTTTATTTTAACCTCTTCATGTGCATATTGAATATCATATGTTCTTATCAATATTTTCAAGTTCAATCTAACAACACAAAGCTTATTCTAGTTTTTAACTCATACATGTAACTCCCTTCTAAAACAGTGACAAACCTTTTAAAATATATTTGCCTATTATAAAAGTCCTCACTGTATGTAGATCATTTTCCAGAATCAGTACAGCCTCTTCCTCTCTGCACAGATGTCATTGTCAACTCTGCTGTAGTTCCAGTACCCTCTGGACACCATGTAACCTTCTTTCCCACATTAAGTCCATATTGTTCAGATACACATAGTGAATCTGGGCTAAATTTTTCTGGAAGGAAGGAAAGGAAGAAATAAAGCAGAAAGAAAAGAAATTAGGAAATGAGTAAGGAAAGAGAAAGAGTGAAAGAAACTAATCAGTTAACCACTTTTTTTTTTTTAAGATTTATTTATACAAGCTGGGGTACAGGCCAGAGGCGTGGGGCGGCGAGAGGGTTCACCAGAGACAGAGTGGGGAGCAGAACAGGCAGATCAGAAATACACTGCTGAGGGGAGCAGCGGGCGAGGCAGGAGAGGTCTGCAGCACCATGTGGGGTTCTCCACAGCTGGGCGTGGACTCGCATCCCGCACTGCCGACAGCTCCACAGCGCAGCGCTCAACCGCTGCGCCACCAGGGAGGCCCAGTAAGCAACATCTTAAGAGCAGGACATGAGGATTTTAACAATACTTAACCAATACATATTAAATGAATGTTGAATGAATGAAGGAGTAAATAACTTTGTGGTTTACAATAAATTCTAAGAAACATTAAAAAATATTAGTATTGTCCAAAACATGGTTGCAGTTAGAGATAATTTATTTATTTTGAGTATTAAATCAACAATGAGTAACTACAGAAATTAAAATTTAGAAAATAAGACAAAGTTGCTGAAAGAAAGAACTCCACAATATCTGGCACTAAGTTTAAATTAGCCAAAATGTCTTTAATGCATAGAGGTGACTTTCTGAGCTAATTCTTTCTCTTTCCTTTCTTTCCATATCATTTTGCTGATCTGAATAATAATAACATACATTCTTTTAATATAATTTTCAGGCAGATCAAAGGTGTGAGTTTTATTTTTCACTCTGAATATATAAGGTTGAAAAATGACTTTCATATTTGTTATTGATTTATTCATCTGCAAAATGCATGAAGTTTTTTTTTTTGGTTATTAGTGAGAAATATTTGGAATGTTTCAAAGTGCTTTCCAGGAAAAAAAAAGTTTAGACATTTTTTTTGGACCTCAATATTTTGTATATAAAGTCTTTACAGTTACCCATTATTATTATTTGTTAAGACTGTTCACTTTTTGAGTATATACATTGGATATAGTGGTCAATTTTCAGCACTTTTATCAGCAACATTTCTACTCAATTGAATATTTATTCGGTGACTTCTTATTTGACCTAAGAAATTGGAATACTTTCCATGAGTTTGCCAATAGTTTCCTCAAAATGAACATTTTTGAGGTCTGTATCCCTTAATTATATTTTACTTTGTAAGTTGCACTTCAGTGTGACTAGATGTGGAAAATATTGGATGAAATTCAGAAGCAAAAAATAAAGTACTTACATTAAAATTGTTAAAGTGTAAATGAACAAGAGGTACAGAAAGCACAGATATAATAAAATTGAGGAACAGAAGTCACACAGAAGAACTCAAACAGTATGATTCTGTTTATATAATGTAAACGGTACCTATGTTGATGGACACATGTAGGCAGTGACTGAAAAAGGGCTAGAAAACACTTTCTGGAATGTTGGTGTCTTTCTGTTTCTAAGTTGACAAACTTCATTTACAATAATACACTTGTATGAGGTATGTTATTCTTCAATAACAAGTCTTAGAAAAAAATCACGTTTCATGTTCCATAACCCAGGGACACATCTTCTTTTGTTTATGCTTATCAGTTTATCAAACTTCTGTTTCTACCAAGATATAAATAGCACAATAGCCAATACCTTTCTGAGAACAAAGAAATTTGCTGAGAATCTCACAGAACTCATAGTCCTCTACACAGAGCCGTTTGCGGACACTAAGAAGTCCGTACTAAGTCTGAAGTGGGTTTGGCAATAATATCATTTGTCATTTTTTGAGGCAGCAAGACTTTGGCACCTGCTTGTCAAGACAGCAAATGTAGGAAATTCACTCTTAGCAAAGTTGTCTGCTTCTGATCAAATGGATTATGATACAACAGAAAAGATCAGTAAAGCTGTCCTGGTCATACAGTCAATACAGGTGTATGATTCAATAATTTCATATAAAATGTTTGAAGACAGACTATTGTAAGTAATGTTTTTTGATAACACGTAGGAGTTCATCTCACATAAATATGTTGAAATTCAGCTTAAACTTACAAGCTAGGTGTTTGGATATTTCCATATTTTTATTAATTATTTTTATTGAGCCATCACATTATGATATTAGATGAATTTGCATTACTGTGCATCATTAAAAATCAGCATGTGTATACACATTAAGTAAATCATCAAAAGTCCATTTCTTTTTTGAATGCTGAATAGTATTCCATTGTGTATATGTACCACTTCTTCTTAATCCAATTATCTATTTGGGGACATAAAAAAAATGAATAAAAATTTTAAAAATAATAAAAAAAGTCAATTTCTGTCCTTATCTGAACAGTTGACCCCCTTCACCCAATTTACTGAATCCCTCTTCCCCACTGGTAACCATTAATTGGATATTTATTTTTTTAGTGAGGTATATGTATTCTTTTGATTTATTTCATGCTTCTGATGCTATTGGCTTTTTGTTCTGTTTTGTTTTTTTTTTTTTTGGTACAGAATTTTCTTTCAGGATTTAGGGATAATATCCTTATGGGTTGATTCTCACCCCCCCCCCCAAAACAAAACAAAACAAAGCAAAACAAAACTATACGATCTAACTATCAGTTTCCAGGAATGCATGGGATTGTAAAAAAAGGATAAGCCACCATAAGCAAGCATTCAGGCAAATCCAGAATGCTGGGGAGTCTATAGGACACATGACTCAGTTTTCCCAATATACCAAATACACAGGGATGAAAAAGAAGAAAAGGGAATCTTGTTGGAAGACATAAACACTAACTGCAACAAATGTAATACATAGAGTTCATTTGGATTTTACCCAAACCTGCAACAATATTAAAACAATTTTAATATGGTCTGAGATAATTTCATTTTTACTTTTTTTTTTATTTTTTATTTATTTGTACATACAAGCTGGGGTGCAGGCCAGAGGCGTGGGGCGGCGAGAGGGTTCACCAGAGACAGAGCGGGTAGCAGAACAGGCAGATCAGAAATACACTGCTGAGGGGAGCAGCGGGCAAGGCAGGAGAGGTTTGCCATGCCATGTGGGATTCTCCCCGGCCGGGCGTCGAACTCGCGTCGCCCCTGCCGACAGCTCCACAGCGCAGCGCTTAACCGCTGCGCCACCGGGGAGGCCCAGATAATTTCATTTTTAAGTGGGTAATAATAATCACATATTTGTGTGAAATCTGTTAGTAAGAGATTCATATAGAAGTAGTTAAATTATAAAATTGGTATAACTTTCTTTAATCCAGGAAACAATTAAAAACTGGGAGCTTTGGCAGAGAATAGAGATACAATTTGGCAAAATGTTGGTAATCACTGAAGTTAAATAATGCATACATTTCTATTCACCAGGTTATTCTCTCTACTTTTGTGTGTTTGATAATGTGCAAAGATTTTTTAAAGGACTTTCATTGACAAAAATGATTCTGAACAAAGTAAACTGATTCATTCTCACATATGCAGAAAATGAGGGTTCTCATAGTTGTACGTATTTCCCATACTTGCTATTTTAAGGTATATTTATTTCAGTTAATGTAGGATTTTACTGAAATATATTTAATTTTTCCTTAAGTTTAATTTCTCTGGATAATAGTGAAGATAAACATTCATGTGTATTTGGTCTTCTTTTATGTGAATTTTTTATGTTATAGTGATAATTTTTACTGACAGTTTTTTTATTAATGATATCTAACCACTTTTTTTGCATATTTTTGTCTGGTAGTATCCTCTCAGTCTGGTATTCACCTTTTTACATTTAATGTTGCCTTTCATGTATTTTTTTAAAATGTAATCACATTTCCAATATTTTTGAAGAGAAATATATCCCCAAATAGGATTTTTTCTTACTCTTTTCAAACAATTTATAGCTTTTTTCCCCTTCCAGATTTGTTTCCATCCACAGAAAGATAATACATCATCTGATTTAAGGAATCATCCATTAGTTCCCTACTGATTTGCAGTATGACCTTTTCCATGTATAAATTACCAAATTATGTATGGGTCTGCTTCTAGATACTATTCTATTGGGATATTTGTACATCTCTGTGAAGCTAATATACACTGAATTACTATCACCTTACTATAAACATTAATATCTGTACACATTCCTTGGTTATTTTTTTCCTGGCAGTTGTGTCATATACTATTGTCTCATCTTTCCTATGAAACTTATAATCAAATTGTCAAGTTCCATAGAACAACTGCTGGTCTGTTGATTGAATTTATAGATTAACTTGGGAAAATTTGTCACTTGCCTAATATTGGGTCTTTCAGTTCTCTGGCAGATAGAGCTTTCCATTTTAAATCTTTTTCTTGTGACCATTAGTAAGGTTTTGTTTCTCCAAAAAGATCATTGCATTTTTCAGATTTGTTACAAGAATACCTTATATTTTATTGTATTATAAATGTTATTTCAATGTGATATTTTCCTTATTTATTGTACATGTGCAAGAATATTAGAATTTTGCAATCTTATGTCACCATTAATTTTATTAAACTATCTAACTTTATTTTTTACTTGCTTTTTCCCACCATTATCTTTCTTTCTTTACTTTTTCCCTTTCTTCTACCTCTCTTTTTACATTTTTGTATTATTATTCTCATATCTACTATATTTATAAATATTTTTCCTTATCTTAATTTTCTGGTTAGGACTTCTAAATAAGGCAGAAAAGAGGAAATGATAATGAATATGTCATTTTTCTTCCCAGCTGAAACTAATGGTTCTAATGTTTTAAAAGTAAGTATAAAGTTTGATCTAGTCCACATTGTTGTTTTTTGAGAAATCACTAAATGAAATTTTCTAAAAGTCTATATAGGGAATAAGTGAAATTCTTGTAATTTTTTTTTTAGGACTAACTGACATGATTATCACAGTTATGTTCTTTTTAATCTATTAATATAGTGTTTTACATTAATTAGTTTTCTTTTTTCTTTATTGTATTTTATATTTATTATTATTTGTATCTTTTACATTATAGTGTATTCCGTGTGGGTTACCCACCACTGATTAACCCATGAACCATCACCACAGTCCCTTGTGCTCCCCCTCCCCCATTTTAAACCCTTATCCTTCCCCTCCTTCGCTGAATATCTCTTTCTTAGTTGGTCTCTCGAGATTCCTGTAATAAGTGAAAACATTCAATATTTTTCTTTTTCTTTCTGACTTATTTTTCTGAGCATGATCCCTTCTCACTCCATCCATGTTGCTGTGAATTGCATGTGTTTATCTTTTTTGAATGCTGAATAGTATTCCACTGTGTATATGTACCACTTCTTCTTGATCCAATCATCTATTTGTGGAATTCTGGTAATTAGTTTTCTTATCTGAATCATCAACATTAAAAATAATCTGTAAGCCCATATAATTTTTTATGTTATCCTGCGTAGGGTTTCTGAAATTTTATTTAGATATGGTTATCTTTCCTTTTGTATTTTATTTTCTTTTATCCTTCCTTTCTCCATCCCTCTTATAATTTTTTAATATATTATCATTTCTCCCTTCTCTCATTTTTGTTACTATTATTACCATATCATCTGCACAAATCCAACAATACCATGCTATAGTCATTGCTTTATGTAGTCATGCCTTTATTAAAGTTGAAAAGGAATGATAAGAAATCTACAGTCTTTATTTTTAGCCCATGTATATATTATTTACAGTGCTCTTTATTTCTTTTGTATTTCAGTTACCATCTAATGTCACTTGCTCTCAACATGAAGGATTTATTTTAGAAATTCTTGTAGAGTGGGTCTGGTGACAACACTTTCTCTTATAGTGTTCACAAAGAAGAGTTTAATTTAACTTTCACAGTTTCTGTTTTAAACGTTTTGAATTGTCTTTCCACTTCTGATCTCCATAATTCTTTTTTTTTTAAACATTTTTATTTATTTATACATACAAGCTGGGGTACAGGCCAGAAGTGTGGGGCTGCGAGAGGGTTCACCAGAGACAGAGTAGGGAGCAGAACAGGCAGATCAGAAATACACTGCTGAGGGGAGCAGCGGGCTAGGCAGGAGAGGTCTGCCACACCGTGTGGGATTCTCCCCTGCTGGGCGTCAAACCCGCATCACTGCATCGCTACTGCTGACAGCTCTGCAGTGCAGTGCTTAACCACTGCGCCACCAGGGAGGCCCCTGATCTCCATAATTCTGAGGGATGTCAATATTTATTCTTGCTATTATTCTTCAGTACATGTTTGATTATTTCTCTCTTGTTATTTTCAGATTTTTTCTGTGTGTTTTTATTCAAGTTTATTGAATTTTTCCTATATTATCATTTATTAATTTTTTTACTGTTAGTGTTTTAAAAATCTTATTTAACAATTATTTCTGTCACCTTCACTCTCTTCTAAAATTCTTACTTCCCATATGTTGATAAGTTGATGTTGTTCCCCAGGGTTGTGAAGCTTTGCTTACTTTTCTTCAATCTCTCTCTCTTTTTCTCTTTCTATTTCAAATTGAATATTTTCTACTGTTTCATTTTTAAATTCATTGTTTTTATTTTTCATTCTACTTTCTCAAAGCTGTTGTTGGGAATTTTGCATTTCATATATTGTACTTCCTAATCCCAGTATTTTCATCTGATGCTTTTAATAAAAATAAATAATTCAATCTCCTTTTTTTTAAAGTGATCTGTTTAGTGCAACATAGTTGTCATGCTATCTTTTCTTTATGCAAGCCTCATTATTTCTACCTGTAGGTTATAGCTGCCTTAAAATCTTTGCTTAATATGACATGTTGGGATATTCAGAAAACTTTTTAAGGGTGTCTTTTTTCTTCCTAAGTTTTGGTCACATTTTGTTATTTCTTTGCAAATCTCCTGATTTTTAGATGAATTAAGGATATATTTGATAACATTAAAACAATGGGTTTGGCACTATGTCTCCCCAACCTGGATTTTTGTTTTGTGTGCCTATAAACTTTCCTAGTATAAATCTGTGAAGTGCAGCTCCCCACTAATGCATGGCCCTTGATTTCTGCTCAATTTTTTAAATTTTTTTTTAAATTTTTAAATCTTAGTTCCTGTATAAGCAGGAATAGTCAAGAGTTTGTGTTCAAACATGCTGCTTACTTCTGCAATGTGAAAAGCGTCTGGTGGATCCTTGGTATGTGAAGGGTTTATTGAGCTCTCTCTGGCTCTCTGTGGCTGTCTCACTTGCACAGAACTCTCTGTTAAATTCCTGGAACTCAAGTTTTCTGGCCCCTTGCTGTTGGCTTCCAAATGAAACCAGCACTTTAACTGACAACACTTCAAATCAAGTGCGTCTCATCCAACAGCAGTAAAGCTGCTTGTTTCCATGGCTTGCCATGCCTTGGTGGAAGTACCAAGATGACAAAACTCAGGCTGCAGGTAGGGAGAAAGGAAAGAAACTATGGGCAAATATGTGACATACTTGCTTGTTCTTTGCTGTTTTTACCCAGAGCTCTCATTAATAAATGTATTTTTGTCAAGTTCCAAAGTGCTTATGACAAGACTTTGAGTATTTTGTTCTATTGAAAGTGACATTAGAGTAACTTTTAGTAAGTGGATTTGTCAACCTCCTTATTCCAACATGCCAGATTGCTAATAACTTTTTTATGCTTTATTATTTATAGAGCAACGTTATCGCCAAGTAATTATGTTGTTTGAGTTCATTCAAGTTTCAAACACCTCTGGGGTCTGATTACTTCTCTTTCTGAGCCCTTTTTTAAAATTCCCTAAACAGGGTATTTTACTGTTTCCTAAATTGTTTGTGTTTCTAATGCGAATTTGACCTAGATTTGGTCTTGCTTGGCCAATTCATACTCTTCTTGTAAGGGAATCAAATCTGGTACATGGATTTATCAGTTTTTAGCAGATATGAGATGATGCTCAATAAATTATTTAAATTTCTTCTACCACATTAATAAATTCATAATTTCCATGTAACTTTGCTACATTGTCCCATGTTTGGTCTTTCCTTTTACATACAAATTTATAGTGAACAAACATGGTCTTAGTTCTTGGCGACATAAATTTATTGAGCTTCCTGGAATAGATTCCCTAGCCCTATATACATATTTTTTGACTCCTATCTTGATACTACCACATAATTTATGATATTTTAGTCTCCATTTCTGCATTACAATGGTTTTTATTTTCCTGAACAAATGATTTCTATGTAAAATTTCAGGTAGTAATAGCTTCACAAGAGAGTATCTCAGAGATTATTAAGTAATAAGTGACAAAGAAAATGATTGTGAGGTTCCAGGGAGATAATAAATATCAGTTACTGCTTCTCCTTGATGCTAGTTTCAATGATCTGTAGGAATAATGGTAAGAGAGCAGTAGCTATTTCTCTTTGACTACTTACTATATGCCAAACGTTATAGTTTATCTGCATTATTTTACTTGAATTATATAATGTAATCCTTACAATAAAACTCTTCAGTAAGGACTGTTAATATTCACATTTTTAAAGTCAAGAAATTAAAGCATAAGACATAGCTTTGAAACCTTACTAATGAGATCAGTATGTATGGTTATTCACTAATCAGAACAGATGCAGGCTCTGTAGCAGCAGGATGGTTTTCTCAATGCATATAGAATCTAATGTTGCTGAGGGGGAATGTGGGGGAAAAAAGCATGAATCAGTATTACATTCAGATTAAAATTGTAGATATTTCAAATAATAGCAGCCTAAATAAGAGATTTATTTTCTTTCAGCAATAAGTCAAACATTAGATTGGCACTAGATTTGTCTTTGCTATAATATATCTATGACTTTTTCATCTTATAGCATTGCTTGGAACTTTCGTCCTTGTGATTTGCTGTAAACTAGAAAGGACAAGTATAATTATTCTAGGGTAAAAAGGTTTAAGAAATATTACAAAAAAATACCATGAATATTTACTGCTTGGATCCTAACTCCAAATGGCAATTTTTGAGAGGATCTGGAAAATTTCAATTGACCTTAATCTTATATCTTATTAACAAAATATTCTTGATTTTTTAACAGATTTATTTATTTATACAAACAAGCTGGGGTACAGGCCAGAGGCATGGGGTGGCGAGAGGGTTCACCAGAGACAGAGTTGGGAGCAGAACAGGCAGATCAGAAATACATTGCTGAGGGAAGCAGCAGGCGAGGCAGGAGAGGTCTGCTGCACCATGTGGGATTCTCCCTGGCTGGGCATCGAACTCGCATCGTGCGCTGCCAACAGCTCCACAGCGCAGCGCTCACCCTCTGCGCCACCAGGGAGGCCCAAAATATTCTTGATTTTGTGGGCTCTGGTAATAGAACCATGGTTTTGTACAGAAAATGTTCTTACTTTTGAGAGATGCCTGTGGGAATATTTAGGGTAAAATGATGTGGTCAAAACATGTGCTTTAAGCAGAGAATAGGGTTAAAAGACTAATTATAGAAAAAGAACAGGGAGGAAGGTGCCGGAGGGAGGGAAGGGAAAGGGCACAAAATGGAATAGAAAAGAACACAAGGGACCATGGAGATGGATCACGGGTGAATTGGTGGTGGGCTACCCAAGGGGAATGCAAAATGTAAAAGACATAAATAACAATAAAAATATATATTATAAAAAAAAAAGAAAAAGAACAGGGAGCATGGATCAATTCACATCAAGTCACTCACTGGTCTCTAAGAATAAGGAAGTTATAACATGATCATATCCTCACTGATACAACCTATTAATGCATCACTGCACCACCTGCAGAAATCAAAACTAGTTATAGTACCTGTATCTGTGGTTTTAAATACTTTTTTCTTTCTATTCAAATGAATAATTTGAAATCATACTTTATGTTAGGAGAGAACTGTGCACCAGTTTCCAATCCCAGGGGAGAACTCTAAACAATTTTATCCATTGCTTCTTGGCATTGGAGTCATCAAGGAGACCACAACGAGATCAAGCTCTGTATGGAACAAGGCTTTGCTCACCTAGAAAAGAGAAGGTGCAAGGTCAACATCAGTAGTGGGTGTTGGTCCCCCATGACCAGTGGTGCCAGAGGTTGAGCCAAGGCACCTACTGAACACCCTACGCTACCGTGCATGGGGCCTGTCCCTGCCCTGTGGAAGATAAACAGAACGGTGAGGTTGCCCAGCTGCCATATGATGCACACTCTTTAAAACAGAGACAAAATTTTACTCACTGAAAATGTAAAAAGGAAAGATATTCCCACAAAAGAGGACATTATCTCCTATTACAGTTGTGTTCCAGGTCCAGTGGCCATTTTTCTGTGACTGAGTAGGGATTGAGAGAATGCAGAAGACTACCTTTCCTAATATTTTATATAGTCATCAGTTTTATTTTACATTTTTCATGTTCTTAAGTGCTATCAGCAATTACTATTCATGTCCTTTGTCAAGTCCCAAAGGGAAAAAAAATATTTGTGATTGTTGCCCACTGTGAAAAATAGATTAGTCATATTCTCTGTCTTCACAATCATGTTATTTCAGAAAACTTTTAATCAAAAATGTTTCCTTACTTTCATTATGAACCATGTATACTCAGTAATCATCAAGTTGTGATACTAGTATGAAAATGTAATTCTGAGCAAGAAGTTAAGGTCTTCAGTTTTTCCATCTGTCAAAGAAAAAAAAATGTAGAATTGGCTATCATTAATTCACCTCTTGATTTTAAGTTTTTATTGAAAATATATATTCTCTTTCATTTTCCAAAGGTGATAGAATTGAGTAGTATGAAGTGGTTGACTAATGACCCAAGCGCAATATTAACGACATGGCAGTTTTGACTTACGATCTCTCAAAATCTTTGCCCAATAAGATAAAATTTTAAGATTTACTCCTGCAACAAAACTGTTTAAAACATTTGCAACAAAATTCTGTATGGATGACAAATCCAGATATAGATATTATAGACTATTGCTCCATAGAAGTCTCACACACCTTCCAAAATTTTGTACCCACACATCGAGTTGGAAATAGAGGGTTACTTTTCCTTTTGGGAGGAGTGACTTTAAAGTGAAATCAGCTGAAGACAAAAATAAAGGTCTATTAAGTGATGTGAATGTCAGATCGCTTCAAGGCCTTTAAAAGTGAAATATCCAGACTTTGAAACAATCTGCTGAGCAGCATCACCTATGAGCTCTAACAAATGCATATAAATATAGGACAAGATTTCCATCTACAATGTCTTTGCTGGTGCTGAGATGATGATTAATGAAACACTGCTGGGCTGTAGATTTGTAAAGAGCAGTGGCAGCAGGATTCCCAAAGAGCTTTTGAATTGGAATTGAAGAGGATAAGTTCAAGCAGGGAGGGCAGAAGGAATGCTTTAAGGATGAACAAAATCACAGCTTCAAGCAGTGCACCCTAGATATGGATTGCTGGGAAACCATGAAGAATGGGGTCTTTCTTTTTGATCAGTGCTTCAGGTTGACTAAGTCTAAATTATAGGCCATGATTAACAGTAGGCTAAGTGGATATAATAGAACTGCATGAATTTAGACCCCAAATATAAAATGTATAAATAATTTAAAGATTGCTGATTTGATATCTTTTTTTTGAGCTACCAATGTAGGGGGAGAAGGGGTGGGAGACAGTCTTGCTTAATCAATTGCAAACACCAAAATTCTTAAGACTACAAGTCTATCTAAATTTTTGTCATTAATAAATCACCAGTTTTTAACAAACAACTACAAAGTTACCCGTTATAAATCTTTTATATACAATATACTATGTTCCATGATACATTTCACTAGAAACCCCCTTGTTAAATGATTTATTTAATAATCTTTAGTCAATTTACTATTACTTAATCACAGAAGTTTTTCATTTAACTTAGAATACATTTTTTTAAGGTTTATTTATTTATACATACAAGCTGGGGTACAGGCCAGAGGTGTGGGGCGGAGAGAGGGTTCACCAGAGACAGAGTGGTGAGAACAGGCAGATCAGAAATACACTGCTGAGGGGAGCAGCCGGTGAGGCAGGAGAGGTCTGCCGCACCATGTGGGATTCTCCCTGGCTGGGTGTCAAACTCGCATCGCATGCTGCCGACAGCTCCACAGCGCAGCGCCTAATCACTGCCACCAGGGAGTCCCTAACTTTGAATACAGTTTTAAAAATTTTCCTTAATTGGGCCTCCCTGGTGGCGCAGCGGTTAGGCGCTGTGCTGTGGAGCTGTCAGCAGCGGCAATGCGAGTTCGACGCCAGGCTGAGGAGATTCCCACATGGCACAGCAGACCTCTCCTGCCTCGCCCGCTGCTCCCCTCAGCAGTGTGTTTCCAAAGATCTGCCTGCTTTGTTCCCCAATCTGTCTCTGGTGAACCCTCTCTCCGCCCAACTCCTCTGGTCTGTACTCCAGCTTGTATGCATAAATAAATCTTTTAAAAGTTTTCCTTAATTGACTATAATGTATTTATTTTGAAAATATAAACTAAAACTTATTGTGAACTAACTATGTATATCATACTGGACTTATTTAATATGAAAAACATCTTGTTATATGTATTCTATATTCATTCTAATTTTATAGCTGATATAATTGAGTGTAATGAGGGTAACTAACTTCATGACATTCTTTTTGATAGTAAATGGTAAAACGGGCTAAATTTGCTATCTCTCAGAATATCATTTTCTAATATATAATGTATGAAGCATGCAAATCCTGATTTACAAAAAATTCTTAGATTATTTTCCACTTTGTAGGTTTGCAGTTCAAAAACATCTTTATTTATTGGTTTCTCAATATGAATTTAGTGAATTTTAACTAAATTTAGTATTTTTAATGGATTCAGATATTGAGTCCCCAATATCAGTTCTACCCCAACTGGTAACATGAGCAAGTTATCGTAACCATAATTCTCTTTCCTTGCCAGTAAAAAAAAAAAAAAAGGTAGGTGTGCTGTCTGACTTTGAGAAAGATCAAGACAGAAGCATAATACCATTCCATTCACTTGTGCAGCTAATCTTTGGATAAACCCAGAAATGAGAAAGAACTTGAGTTATTTATCATATTGTGAATCTCTATAGATTGAGTCCAGCCTTACTTATAAACCTTTGTGAGTTATACATTAAATATTTTTAAGCCAGTTTGAGTAGAGATTTCTTTTATTTGCTTACAAAATATAAATGTAAGAACTCAGGGTGGACAGGTATCATAGGATCAAGTTAGAATGATGTTGAAGGTCAAGCAAGTTTATAACTTGCTCTAGAAAATATGGAGCCTTTCTCAAAAGTTTTGAAATTGATGTAGTTAAAATTGATAATGGCATGATGCAAGATGTCATTTAGCCACTGGCCTGGTTAAATTTAGTCCTAGCTTGTATTCTTTTGGGTGCAATTGTAAATGGGATTGCTTTTCTTAATTTCTCTCTGATAGTTGATCGTTAATGTAAACATAACACATTTTTGCATATTTTTCCTACAACTTTACTAAATCCGACCATTATTTCTACCAGCATTTGGGGGAATCTTTAGGATTTTCTATAAATAAAATCATCATCTGCAAATAATGACAGTTCTACTTTGTCCTTTCTAGTTTAGATATATTTTCTTCGTCATCTTTTTTTTTTTTTTTTTTGCCTAATTATTGCTCTTGCTAGAATTTTCAATCCTGTGTTAAATAAAAGTGGCAAGAGTAAGCATCCTTTTTTTGTACTGGATCATACAGGAAAATTTGTCAGTTTTTAATCATTAAGTATGATGTTAGCTCTGGATATGTCTTATATGACCTTTATTATATTGAGGGATATTCCTTCCATATCCAATTTATTGAGAGTTTTTATCATAAATGGATGTTGAATTTTGTCAAGTCTTTTCTACATCTATTAGGATGGTCTACATCTATTGGAAAATATGATTTTCATAATTCATTATGTTAGTGTGATGTATCATGCTGCTGATGAGAAGATGCTGAATCATCTTTTTCTATCCCTAAATTAAATTCCATTTGATCACAGTATATGCTTATTTTATTTTATTGTTGAGTTCGGTATTGTTGAGGTTTTATATATTAGGTTAATTAGAAATATTGGACTGTAATTTTCTTAAGGTGTCTGTGTCTCTTTTTTGCATCAGGATTATGTTGGCCTCATAAAATAAGTTAGGGAACAATCACTTCTACACTTTTGAAAGAGTTCGAAAATGGCAGATATTTTTTGAACGTTAGAATTCACCGGAGAAGTTATCTAGTCCTGAAATTTTATTTGTTGGGAGGCTTTGATTACAGATGCAGTCTCCAACCAGTACTTTGTCAATTCAGATTTTCTATTTCTTCATGACTTAGTCTTGAACAATTGTATGTTTCTAGGAATTTATTTGTTCGTGTATAATTGTTGATGATAGTCTCATGATCTTTTGTAATTCTCTGGTTTCAGTTGTAACATCTCTACTTTCATTTCTGACTTTACTTATTTGAGACCTCTGTCTTTTTGTTCTTGGTTTTCCTGGTTCTTATCTGAAAAAAGCAAAAACACAATTTGAAAAGTTACATGCATTTCTATGTGCAATGCAACATTATTATGCTAGCCAAAATATGTATGCAACTTAAGTATCTATGGATGGGTGATGGATGAACGGCTAAATAAAGTGTTTGTGTGAGTGTGTGTGTGTGTGTGTGTGTGTGTGTGTGTGTGTGTGTATAAAATAAGATCTTACTCAGCTAGATAAAAGACTGGAATATTGTCATTTGTGACAAAATGGATGGTCATTAATGTATTTTGAATACATCATTCCATTCTCTCCTTGGCTGAAGTATTTCCTCAGAGAAGTCTAATGTAAACCTGGTGGAAGTACCTTTAAAAGCTACATGTGTTTGTTTGTTTGTTTGTTTGTTTGTTTTAACACTAACTACTCTTGGTAACTTTATAATTATGTGTCTTGGTATAGGTCTCACAACATTTATATAAACGGATATTCTTTAACTTCATGAACTTGTATATTTAACTCCTTCCCCACATTTGAGATATTTTCCTCTACTGTTAACTTAAATAAATTCTCTGTTCTCCCCCCTTCTTCCCCTCTGGGATACCTGCTATATTTAGGTTGTCGTTTCTAATGGAGATGAATAGTTCTCAATGTGTATCTCCATTCCTTTCTTCATTTTTCTCTTTTTACTTCCACCTGGGTCCTTTGTACATTATTATCTTCAAGGTCATTTAATTTAAAAAGTTATAGATATGAAATATATAACAAAGCATTAGTATTGTTTGGACATTCCCTGTTTATGTTTCAATAATATTAAGCGGTGCAGATGTTAGGGGGATAAAGTGTTTTATTTCCAAAGTAGTTTTATTGTTTTTTGGATATACTATTGGTCTGCAATTCCATATAAGCTTTAGAAGTATAGCTTCACATCTTGATAAACGTATATGCCATACTGCACTCACAACAAAAGTTCTAGTGCCATTCATAATTTTCAGACTTATTGTCTCTATCTATTCCTCTACCTTAAAATATTTATTAAATATATTTGGTCATTTCTTATTAATACTAGTTTATATCTCTGAATTTTGAAGTTTTCACACAGTAGTCCTATCTTTTCAAGCCCTTGGGGATTATTCTGCCATTTATATTTTTCAGTCCCTTGCAAACATAGACTTTCTACATTTACTGATTTTCCCGAACTATTATCTTTATGCCAAATAACATAAATTAATTTATTACTGAAAATATACCTACAACCATATTTGTACCACTGAATTGTTTTATTTTTAAATTTGATTTTAAAATAAGTTACTAGATGAAATAAAATGGAGGAAATGTTAAAAATTTTTTATAAAGGAAATATATTATACCCAAGTGTATTATACTCCCTTTTTCCATTGTTCTCTGTCCCCAAAATTAAAGTGAGGTATTTCCTTGTTACCTTCAATTAAGGTGTAAAGAACTCTAATTATTCATTTAGGCCATACTTTAATTCCAATTTAATATTCATAAATTAATTTGGAGAGAATGGATAATACGCGCACTGTGTATAACAAGAACAATGTGAGATTGTTTTTATCTGGGCATAAGAGCAAGAATGAAAGAGGTGATTTTTAAATAACAAATATACCAGGTGTCCAGTTATGTTACATTGTGGAAAAATAATTTGGAAAGTATAGTATTTGTTTAAGTACTAAGAATATATTTGGATAGAATGCCAAAGAACTATTATGTCCTTTGCTGCTTTTCTGAGTTTTTGATACTCTTTACTCTGCAGCATCCAGCAGACTGTTTTATGTAAAAAGGGTCTCTAATGAATGTATGTGGAGAGAATGAATAAAAATACTTTATTGGTGACAATATACCTTAGGTTATGTTTCTTTCCCACCCACCCCCACTCTCTGAGAATGTTGCCAGAGGCAATTCAATTTGTGTTTTATCTGAGGTGATGCACTGTTATACATCCATTCTGGATGGCAAGGGAGCAGCAAAGGAGGTTACTGAGGCAGAATTATACTAATCAAGTTTCTGTTTCCATTCCGCCTAAAGGGAAAGATGACACCTGCTTGTGTAGCTTCAAAGTGTTGAAATCCTTTCTGCTTTCATGTGGTTACTATGCATATTCTCTGGTGGATTAAATGAGGGGAATGCATTATAGTTTTAAACTTTGATGCACCATTAAGATGAATATGCACCTAATGAGCTGAAAAATTACCAATGCTGCTTCTACCTACCCCTCCCTTTGCCCAACTATCATGGGAAACTAACTAATCAGGTTGGGAGTTTGTCTTCTATATTCTTAAACCACTAGCTATAAAATTTGGCCAAGGACCATATTCAAACACATGTTTAGTATATTAACAATATAAGCAATATGTGTTGCTTCAATTAATAGGGAAAAAAGAACAATTTGTCTTTTAATACTAAATGCAGTAGTCATGCATTTTGGACATAAACAGAATCTAAACACAAAACTCAGTGGATATTATTCATAGTCCAATTTACTTAGTACAGTTAGGAATGTTGTAATTCTAGTAACTGTGATTATTTATGCACCTCACCAAAGCATACAGAATATTTTGAAATACAAGCAGATTTGTCATCTCAGCAACACTTGAGGTTTATTAAAAAAAAATAGCTATAATACAGCAAATTAGGGCAGTCTGAATTTAAAATATGTCCTTGCTGCTTAGGTCAGATGATACAAGAATGAAGCAACTTCAGGGGACTTGCCAGGAGCTAAAGCCAATTATATTTCAGTCTTATTCAGATATCCCTACATGCCAAATAGAGTGCGGCAAGTTGTATTCGCACTATGATCTATGAGCACAGATAGGAAGCTCGATTTTCTTTCAAGGGAAATCTAACAAACAGTTGACAGAACAAAGCATAGTTAGACAGGAAGAAATCAAAAATAGAATGAATATGATGCAAATATTTTTTTAAATACAGAATTTTATAATGTGTAATTCAAAGCAAAAGTTTAGCTTTTGTGTAAATGAATGATTACAGGAAACACAATGCTAATACTAATACCTAGCAAAAGTGTGCTCCTACAAGATCGCTTGCATTAAGTCAGTTTCATTGTTTTCATTGACTGATTTTTTGAATAGTTTCAGCAATAGTAAATACAATTATGTTTAGTTAGGTAATGCACTATTAATTTGGATAATTCATGTTTTAAAATACGATAAATTCTGAAAAAATTGTGTCCTTAATCAAACATCTAGTTTTTTTCTAATTCAAGAATGTTAATTCACTGATCTCAAAGAGATAAAATAAAATTGTTTGTTTTTAAATAAGTATTTAACTTCCCTTAAATATCATAGCAAAAAGCTAATTCTTAATTCAAGGCTAAGAGTTCATATACTTTTAGAAAAAAATACTCATAAGAAAGATTGTTATTGCTAATATGTACACATGAAGATGTGTATGGTGTTACAAAGACACACAAAAAAGTAGTATACCGTATTCAAACACTTTGGAATTAATCTTTTCCAAGGTTTTTAGGTAATTCATGACAGGCAGTATTTCAGAGTATATTTATACAATAATGAAGAAGAGACTAAACCATGCATTTTTAGTTAGAATTAATACGAGTTGGAAATGTATTAGTTTCCTAAAGCCAGATTTTCATGATAATGCTTGGTGAATGTAAGTATTTCAGATCATCAAAAATTAATGTATATATTTATTTAACCTATATTCAATATTTTCTAGATTTATAAAAGTAAAATAAATATCAATATAACTTTAACTCAAATGTTTCTTATTTTTATAACTCTGGAGCATCTATCCTTATAAATTATTTCAAATATATGGGAGATTAGTTACACTTTCTAAACTTAAACCAGTATTAATTGTCCAGCAATACAATAACCCAATGCTTTTTTATTAAATAAATATTTTCATTGTGCTGCTTCCTGGACAAATTTTTCATTTTTTACACGCTGATTTCTGGAATCATAAAATGCAGAGAATTTTTTTCTTTTTAGCAACAATTGTGAATATTCAACAATTTAGACACTATTTTAGTTGCAAGTAATTTCAATATAAATAAATCATAAATTTACTTTAAAGACTTATACAGATTTTTTTTAATTTTCCTTCCAACTAAATTTTTGTAATTATAAGCTAAATCTGTAAAAATTGAATTTGCAGAAAATATTATTTTTGAAACTTAAAACATATACTCTACTTTGAAAAACATCTAGAAGCATGTTTAACTTTGCTTTATGTTCAACATGTGGCACATCTTGAATATTATTTGTTTGCAATCTTTGTTTTCAAATTCCCTTTTATGATCACACCCTTTATCTTTGACAGAAAAGGTAGATATATTTGAAGACATGAGGACATGCTGACAGAAATATGACTGTGTTCAAAAGAACTTTTGACAAATTTATATATGATAGATCCATATGAATTATTAAGAAACAGTGTTCAATGTTGTAAGAGAGCAGTGACCCTTTTCTGGAAAACACTTCTCAGTGTACATGAATGCAGTTTACATTTATTTTCAAATCATAAAGAATATTTTCTCTGGATATTAATGCCTTCAAACCTAGCTGGAAAGAATAATATCCATATTACTATGTATTTCTTGTCATCAGTACCTTGTTTTTTTAACTCCCCATCCTTGCCTTTATTAACCTTTCTGTCACATTTTGAAGAGTGCAGCAGTGCTATTGATTCAGAAAGTCCATTTGAAAGGAGGAAATGCCAATCTTGGCATAACCATTTTAAGATAAAGTTGTTAAAGCCATTAAGATATGTGTGAAAGATTTTAGAGTGCGTAACTGTATACCAGCATGCCTGTGCTTGTCAGTGTAGTGCTTCACTTTTCCAAATACAATTGATTTAGGAGGTACATAAAACCCTCTTATATGCCATTGTCATATATCATATTTCAGTAATTTTTTCTATTAAATACCAGTGGGCACACAATAAGCAGTGGCCCTTCCTACCCTATCTCATTGATAAACTATATTAGTACAACAGATATGGCCTACAAGCAATTTACACAAACTCTAAGCATGGGAACACTTAACTATATTGTATTTTATACCATACAGGGAAAAAAAATATCACTGATATCTTAAGTGCTTCTTTTTTTTTTCTTTTTTAAGACTTATTTATGACATACAAGCTGGCATGTAGATCAGAGGTGTGTGTTGGGGTGGGTGTGAAAAGATTCACCAGAGACAGAGTAGGGAGCAGAACAGGCAGATTGACTGAAAGACACTGCTGAGGGGAGCAGTGGGTGCGGCAGGAGAGGTCTGCTGCGCCTTGTGGGAAGCTCCCTGGCGGGGTATTGAACTCGTGCTGCAGTGGCTGCCAAAAGCTTTATAGTGCTGCAGCTTAACCCGTTGCACCACCAGGGAGGCCCTTCAGTGCTTCATTTTGAATGCAGTGTAAGAAAAGATATTAGAAATAAAGTGTTTTCTTATTCTGTATCAGAACTGAAAATATGGCCACAGGCAGAGCACTGCTACTAGGCCACCACACCCCACTGTTTAAGCGGTGGGACCACAGCAACAAAAATAAGAATTCTCTCTCCATTTTGAATTTTATCTACATCCAATTTAGTGTGTGTTTCTTTGTGTGTGTGTATGTGTCTAAACTATATTTAAGATGTCTAAGATGTATGTATAGAAATCACTGAATAGTGTGAAGAGTTAAATGAAAACAGGAAAAACTGACTATTTATATAATAAACTCTGCTTGTTATCATTTGTATAGCAATGCAAGTGTATGTTTTTTCAATCTGAGGGTGGAACCCTCAATTAATTCTTCGCAGTCATGCTCAATATCACAAGTGGCACTGATTATTTCTGTAGTGTGATTCAGTTAAAAAAAAAATATGTCCACAGGAGTTTGGAATCCAGAATTTTTTCTAGCCCTGTGTGAAAAGCAAGTTCAATCACAGATAGTACCTCACACATCCAAGTTAATTTGTAATGATTCGACTAAGTGCTGACGTGAAAGAAGCCTTCAGTGACCACCAGTGTTCTTTTTTCCCCAGTGGCTCTCTACAAATCATCTCATGTACCACAGCACAAGGCTAGAAGCTAAAAAAATGAATACACCAGTAATTTCTTTTTGACAATGATTTGACACCCGGTTGATGGGAGTAGCTAACAGTATGACCTCCAGACTGTTAGCTCTGCTAAAAGAGATTCACTTGAAACACCCATGGGGTTATGGATTTCTGCTAATAGCAGCAATAGAATGGATGATAAAATTATGGTGGGTTAGAAATGCTTTCTCAATTAATTTCCCATCATGTTAAGGCCATTATCATTGGCTGTCATCTAGCGAAATGGGGGGAAACTCTCTAGTACCTTTGAAATTTCCTCTTACTTAGAATAATGTATAATAGCAGATAATAGCAAACCAGACTCTTAGAACTGTTTACTTTCAAATAAAACTTTCATAATATTGATCGACAAGCACTGATAACTGTATTTGGGCTAAAAGTTATGCATGTGGGAAAGGATAGAAATGTACACTTGTGGATGGGATAGACTAGCATGAACATTAAAAAATATCAAATGTGTGATAGGGTAACATTCTTCTGAAAAGGTGGGATCTTGTATTTCTAAATCACATACAATAATGTTACCTTAATAAAATAATAATCATGATTAAAACAAATGATAAATTACTGACCAAAAGAATACATACAAATATAGGGCAATAGTGTACTTATGGTTTTTTATGACTCTAGGACAGTTCCCATTTAGGCTGTTGACTACAGATGAATAAAATGTAGATAGAAAATGAATATTCTTTAATATTAGGTCATCTTCATTTAAGGTAAACTGCTTGTGCCAGCAATATTACTCAGCTCAATACTTTAGTCCCATGACTATTAAGTGGTTCTGAATATGTAATGTGAACAAAATATGTTTCCTCAATGTTACTTGGCAAATGAGAACTATTACAGACAACATGAGGTGTTACTTTATATGCATAAAAATGTAAAGGAAGGCTGATTAAGGAACTAATTTAAGACTTTAATTATATATTAAGTTTTATCAATGTGTTAAGATTTTGTTTAACAAAAATGGAGGTCATTAAAATCTAAACTATAGATTAATTCTGTTATCAGCATTACTTTTTTGTTATTACATGTTTATGTAAGGTTGTATTGTTGATTATTAGCTAACCAAATTTACATGTGTTTATATGCTTTAAATGTCCCAAATACCAAATGATGTCATTCATATGTGGGGTATAAAAATAAAACAAAGGGATACACAAAACTAAACTAAAAAAAGCCCTAGGAACCTGATTGCAGAATTGAGAAAGTTAGAAGGGAGGGTGAGGGTGGGAACAATAAGAAGAAGGGGGCAAAAAGGACTATGGTAGAGAATTATTGGTGCTTTGGTGTGGGGGTGTATGGTAAGATAAATCTGAAGACATATGTACATATACCTCTAAATAATATACAGTGTTGTAAATGTTATTTCAGTAAAAATAATACAATTAAACATATTTCTATAGGTCAAAGTTTCACTTGAAATTCAGGAAAAAGTTATGCCAAATGAGAATTTTATTAAAAAGAGAAAAGAAAATAAGAGAAAAACTCTAAAGTGATTTTGAAATCAGGAAAATAAATCTTTCAAAGTATTGTTTGCAAATCATTTAATTAAACTTGACAGTATAACATTCATCTAATGCAAAGTCTTTTCATACTCTATTCTTATATTGGACTATTTCACACATTTAGAATTTCTTTAGATTGCTAAGAAGATTCTTATAAAATCTAATAGCATTTCCTAAGTGAGAACAATTGCAGTACTAATTGGTATTCATTCATACATGTGTCACTTGACTCTAGTTACTAATACATATATACATGTCTGATTACTTGGTATAGAGCATCTCACTCAATTCTTAGTTGACTGTTATTTTAACATATTTACTCTCCAGTCTCCAGTTTTTTAAATGATAATTTTGTTTATGCCAAAATATTTGGTATTAAAAGAGAATTTGTAGATAATCTAATCTCCTCTCTGTATTGATCGGAACTCTACATTTCAAAGAAATCACTGTTAATTCATCTTTTCTTAAGCTTATTAATAACAGAATAGAGACTAAATCCTGATAGTTAGATGATGTTAAACTGCCCCAATACTATTAAAACCAATATAGTCTATAGTTAAACATAGTTAATGTCTATAGTTAAAATCTGTTATTTATTTTATATTTAAGCATATTAAAATGAATCATATTATGCACTTAATTACTATTTTTATATAATTAATGAATTATTTCAATTATGTCATTTTTTATCATATACACACTATATCTTTCAATGAATGTTTAAATTTTGTCTACCCATGGTCTAAGAATACAAAGTCCGAAAAGACAGATCCCTTGAAAAATGTGTACATTGAGAAGTCTACTGTTAATTTCAACATAATAATATTTAAGGCAGTACTGTAGAGAATTCAGAAAGAAGTAAAAATAAAGTCCATATTGGTTACAGATCACATTTTTTTCACAACTGGGCCTCCCTGCTGACACAGTGGTTAAGCGCTGCGCTGTGAAGCTGTCAGCAGCAGCAACGCCAGTTCCACCCACGGCTGGGGAGATTCCCACATGGCGCAGCAGACCTCTCCTGCCTCGCCCGCTGCTCCCCTCAGCAGTGTAATTCCGTCAATCTGCCTGTTCTGCTCCCCACTCTGTCTCTGGTGAACCCTCTTGCCGTCCCACGCCTCTGGCCTGTACCCCAGCTTGTATGCATAAATAAAAAAATAAATCTTTAAAAAAATTTTTTTCACAGCACAATAGCTCAGAGATTGTACAAAAAACATTAAATATGATTGAAACAATGAGGAAACACTATTTAATAATAATCTAAAGATTATGATCTTATAGTTATTGGTGAGTGTATGTGTGTATGTGTGCATGTGTATATGTATGTGTGTTTGTGTCACCTCTGTTGCTGTGCCCCTATAATCCAACAACAGAGGGGTAAAATGACAGAATTAATACTACAAGCATCAAAATTAGATGTCAATATGTTTGGATCCTAGATTTTATATTTGATAATTATGAAACATTAACCAATCAGTGCAATCTCTCCCAATCTTAGTTAAGCTATCTGTAAAACAGCAACAATAAGTCTTAATATGATATATTCTATTAAAGTTCAACAAATTACCATCCTCTCCCCATTCACTTTGGAGTAATGTGTATCCTTGACCAACTAGCTCTGGGCTTGTCTATGTGACTTACTAAGTTTATGAAAAGTGACAAGACATGCACGTGGAGGCTTTAAACATGACCTGCATGGCGAGGACTGCTGTCTGTTCTTCCAGGATCCACAACAAGAACATAGCTAAGATTTTTTTTTTTGGAGCAAAGAAAATGGAAAAACATTTAGAAAATACCTGGACAAAGTTGGTGAGGAAGAAGGACTAATAGCAAGAGGAATATGAGGGTAGAAATCAAATATTGTGCAAAAATGAGCAACAATTTAAAAATAGATTAATTTAAAAAAATGAGAGGCATAAAAGTGAGTACATAGGAACACATGCTGAGGTAAGTACCTTCCACACTTTTGCTTTGGGGTATCCATTTGGAGTATATTTTTTGTCTCCATGCTACATTGCAATTGACATTTACTAACAATTCTAATTCCTTCTTTCTTAACATACTTTTATATGTATGAATTTTGCAACATGAGAAAAAAATGGTTTTGAACACTCTTTTCTCTGAGGGATTATTGTTTTTCTTTGAAGAGGAATCAAACTCCATTTCATGAGCATATGGCCAGAGATCTCAATATATAATTTCCCTCCCAATATTCTCCATTATTTTGTTTCTGAATCCCTTATCAATTTTATTTAATTTTCTTTCTACTAATTCATGACTGAGCCTGTTCAGTGAAGCACAACTATCATATGCAGTAAACACTTGTCATTTTCTTCCTGCTGTTTACTTCCAAGGAATAATTAATTTACTGAAGCTCTGACACATATAGACTATTTTGGTTAAAAAAAATCAATTAAAATCCTTTTATGTAAAAAGTAACCTTTAGATATCATTAGGTAGCCATTGTGGTCAAATATTAGCAGGAAGATGGTAACAAATTTATGTAGGCATAATTGAGCAAGAGTTAGAAAGGAAATATTACTTTTTAAATATTTTAGTTTTGCTTTTTAAATATTGACCCTTAACTCTATTTTACTTCATTTTAGTTAAGACCTCAATTTATATAAATGAACATTTTTCTTTCTATAAGTTACATAGTTCCATATTTCTTTGATCAAAAAGTGGCAAACTCCAGAGAAAAGATATTTAGTAGAAAATTGTTCATATCCCATATAAATTATGCTGTCGAATTATGGCTCTGGGATTATTTTATATTTGTAAAATCATGATGGTAGATATTGGAAAAAAAATTGGAATAAAATTACATTTTATTTATATAATGGTTTAATATAAAAATCCATAAAGCTATTTAATACACACATACAATGTATTTAATTTATTAACTTCAAATGTGCAAAAGTCACATATTTTCTGCTTAGACTTATTTTCCCTATTGGAGAAGCTCCAATGCTTATTTTAAATATCCTACGACATCATGATACCCTGCATAACTTCCCATGTGAACTGATATTATTTATAGCACACATTTAGGGGAATAGCACATTTCTGCTTCCTTCTCAAGCATGTAAAGTGGACCCCGCTAAAGAACATAATGTACTTCGAGTGAAGCTGGATAGGCATCTAGAATAATATAAAAACAAGCAAACAAATCACACCCCTCTCTGAAATAGCTGCTTTCTTGGTTAATGAGTACCTAGTGAAGGCTCTTGGTAAGAGAAAAAGAAGGGGAAGGGTAATTGTTTGATGACTCAATTTTTAAAGTACAGAGAACAAACTTTGATTCTTTACAAATGAATTCAGTGTTTAAATCAGTGTCATTTGAAGAACAATCCTACTGATCCCAAATAGTATTTTCAAACCTTTTAAATTTCTCAAAAAATTAAAATAGGTATTTCTGAACCTCTGCAATACTTCTGATTTCTGTAGTGTGCCATTCAAAGGGAAGACCCAGAAAGACCCATAATCTTTACTATTAGAATCCACAGATATCATGTGCATATTTAAATAAAGTATGTGACATTTTGTCTTGAGATTTGTTTTTATGTATGTTGGTCTCTGATATTAGACTCTGAAATACTTAAAAACAAGAATCACCACTAGGATTTGAGATCATATTTTTAAAGAATGGGTATTCGAGGAAGGTTTGTTGAATATAGAGAAAACAGAATTGGGTTCAATTCATGCTGATTCTCTCACATATATTCACAAACTTTATTAGCTCTATTACAAATAATAAAAACAGGTCAAATATATACAGAGGGCCTCCCTGGTAGTTGTAGGGGCTAAGTCTCAGCACTATGAAGCTATTAGCAGCCACTGCAGCACAAGTTTGTTTTTTTTTTACAGATTTTATTTATTTATGCATACAAGCTGGGGTACAGGCCAGAGGTGTCAGACGGTGAGAGGGTTCACCAGAGACTACAGCAGGGAGCAGAACAGGCAGCTCTACGGAAATACACTGTTGAGGGGAGCAGCGCGCGAGGCAGGAGAGGTCTGCCGGCCATGTGGGAATCTCCCCAGCCGGGGGTTGAACTGGCTTTGCCACTGTCGACAGCTCCACAGCGCTGCACTTTACCACTGAGCCATCAGGGAGGCCCCGTGCAGCACAAGTTTGATCCTAGGCCAGGGAGGTGCCTTAATGGTGCAGCAGGTCTCTCCTGTCTCATTGCTGCTCCCCTCAGCAGTGTATTTCAGTAGACCTAACTGTTCTCCCCACTCTGTCTCTGATGAACCCTCTCACCCCCATCCCCACTCTGAGCCCCCACACCTCTGGCCTATACCCCGGCTCTTGTATGCATAAATAAATAAAATCAATCTTTAAAAAATTAGAGAGAGAGCTAAACAAGTTTTAGATAGTTCTAGTATGTTTTCCGCTTAGGCAGCTATAATTGAGATTTTGAAGTTAGACTACATATTTTTTTTAAAAGATACATTTAAAGGTGATCTAAAGAGAAGCAAACAAAAGAAAGGAAAAAGTAGGTTGAAGATTATATGAAATGGTCTGAGTTTCCTCTTCAATGGATACTTAAATGAAAATTTCTTGAGTTGGCATATGAGGATTTTAGATTTCTGAACAGCATTTTAGACTTATACATGTAGGGATATGTGGGTGTAGATATATGGGTGCATGTACAAAGAATGAGGCAAGGATACAGAAGAAATGATACCCAATTTCAAAACTAAAGCAGGTTTTTTTCTTCATAGAAAATCAGGTTGGAGAGTTGAACACACAGGATTATTGATTCATAGAGTAGAGGAGTTTTGATTTCTCTGACTTATATTCCTTCATATATTATTGAAAAGGGTCAAAGGTGTACATGCTTACAACGATTACATCAGTTTTTGAGTTCTCAAGGGACATGTGAAGTTTGCTAGCTAGCTACTATCATTTTCTACTTAGGCATTTGTTGGAGGAGAAAATAAATAGGCAAGTGTTACAATCAGACAGCACTTCATGCGTCTGTATAAGGTGATCTGGCAACAGTAGAACACTGGATCCAGTGGAACCTACATACTGGAGTTAAACCTTGGAAGGAAAAAATATTTGTAGAAGTTCTACCATACCTAGTTTACAGTGTACTCTTTTTGAATAAAGTCATTGTTCAGCAATGATGAAGAGAGCTGACATCTTTAGTTCAGGCGAGTCAACTTACCATCACCAACATCTTTTAGAGCCTTATCTTTCATACTTCTCTTTTTTGCTCCCTAAGTGTTTTGTTAGGCCAAGTTTACGGCATGTTCTGCTTCATTTTGCAAATGATTGTATGTGTGTGTGTATTTTAGATCCAGATGTTGGCCATGAACTCTTCAATTCTCTCTTAGGCTTATACTGATATTGCCCTAGTGAATAATTAACCAGAGTCTTAATAAAGAAACTGTTTTTGGTGTCCTTGGAGCTTTTAAAGTTATCCGTTTAGGATATGTGTGTGTGTGTGTGTGTGTGTGTGTGTGTGTGTGTGTGTGTGTGTATATTAGATATATATCTTTTATATTAGTAATGTATGTCAAGAAAAATATAACTTATCTCCACTTTAGTAATTTGTGAGTTGTTCAAGGAACAAAAGCAATTTATTCTCATCTTAGTGAGCATAGATTCAGATGAATTAATTATATTTACACATATTAATTGAAACAGTTGCTATAACTGAGTTACCCACCTGGCAAAGACCAAACAGTCGTTTTGGGTTCTTAAAAAGCAAACAGATACTCTGCTGCTGGGATTTGTGTCCATTTTAATTTTCAGTATGTATATATTGATCTACAAAGGATTTGGCATAACATTTTTATTTAGGTATCAAGTACAATCCCTTTGTTTTTGAGAACATGAAATTATTTGTGCTATAAACCTTTATTTAGTAATTGTTAGAATATAAGAGCAACTCTGCTATTTAATTGCAAGGAGACAGGATAACTGCTGAAAACAACAGTACAGTCTGACAGTTTCTCTACTATTAATCAAAATACAAAATTTAGAATTCACATTACTTGAAAATATACTAGCTCAGGTTAAAAATGTTTCTACAATATTCAGGTTTCCATAATACTATACCAAACACATATCACTAGGGCCAGATTAAGGGCATCTATCCATAAGATGCTGAATTATTTAATTGACAAGGCTTAAAAAACTGATTAACAGAAGAGGATGAGAAAATAAAATATGAAGCAAACATCTGTACTCAAACTTAAAAGTTTGATTAATAATATGTCTCCCAAGTTTTTAAGACTACTTTGTGCCAAAGGCCTTAGTGAGTCTTTGTCTACAGCCAATTAAATTTCTCCAAAGGGGAGAATTACCATTAATCTTTAATTTACTTTCTTGTGCATTTTTTAATACAACTTTTGAAGCTTTCCTTTATGGAGAAAACGTCCATGTTAATCTATATTCTCAATACTTGAGTATTGGAAGAAGTGCAAGATAAGGATCAAAATGTTAGTTATGGGGCCTCCCTGGTGGCGCAGCGGTTGAGCGGCGCTGCTCTGTGGAGTTGTTGGCAGCGCGCAATGCGAGTTTGACTCCGAACAGGGGAGAATCCCACGTGGTACTGCAGACCTCTTCTGCCTCTCCGGCTGCTCCCCTCTGCAGTTTATTTCTGATCTGCCTGTTCTGCTCCCCGCTCTGTCTCTGGTGATCCCTCTTGCTGCCCCACGCCTCTGGCCTGTACCCCAGCTTGTATGTATAAATAAATCTTTAAAAAAAAATGTTAGTTATGAATGTGGCTTATGTAGTCATATTTTGTTTATTAAACCATGAATCAAAGTTACTGCATAGCATCGAATGCATTTTCTACCGCTTTAATTTTATGTTATTATATAATCCTAAAATTATTGTCACTTCTATATAAGTACTGTATTAGCATATAGAACAAAAAATATTAGATGAAATATATGAAAGTACTGCTCGATGAAGAAAAATCAAACATTGGTAATTCATGTATGTATGATTCAACTTAATACAATAATAGCTTCTACTCTAAACTGGAACAAGTATTTATAAAATATTGTTAAAAATTATTTTACTGTTTCCAAGAATAACTAAAAATTTCCACTCAAATTGTCAATGTATTTTCCTTGTTTGTTTGAATTAATAACTCATCACTGGTTTTAGACATCATTTATCATTTATTTGGCTGACAATCCTGAAATGTCAACATACATAGTAATCTAGTTCTGTTTTTGGATGCTAGACTTGATGGCAATCAAGTCTGTCCATTAATTTTTTTAAATAAATATTTTAATTATTTTTGTTATTCATATATTTTACATTATTGTGTGTTCCCCATATTATACCCACCACCTGTTCACCCATGGAGCCATCATCATAGTCCCCCGTGCTCTCCTCTTCCCCCCTCTTGAGCCCTTATCCTCCCCTCCTTCCTTGCTGAATGTCACATTCTTATTTGGCTCCCCTATATTCCTGTTATAAGTGAAACCATTCGATAATTTTCTCTTTCTTTCTGGCTTATTTCACTGATCATGATCCCTTCTAGATCCATCCATGTTGCTGTGAATTGCATGTGTTTGTCTTTTTTGAATGCTGAATAGTATTCCATTGTGTATATGTACCACATCTTCTTGATCCAGTCATCTATTTTGGGCATCTGGGTTGTTTCCATACTTTAGCTATTGTAAACAGTGCTGCAATAAACATGAAGGTGCATGTATCCTTTTGGATTAGTGTTTTTGTGTCCTTTGGGTAGATTCCCAGTAGTGGTATTGCTGGGTCATATGGAAGCTCCATTTCAAGGAGTTTGAGGAAACGCCACACAGCTTTCCATAGTGGTTGGATCAATTTGCATTTTTTTTTAAATTAAGATAACATTGATTTACATAGTTTGTATTTTGTGAGTAGAGGATTCACCCTTTCATGCATGATTATCATATTGCAGGATCCACCAAAGAACATGTAGTCCAATACCATAGTCCATTATGCTCCCACCTTACTTTGTTCTTGCCCCTGATTTCTCTCATCCCCCTGGATCTCTCAGTTCTTTAATCAGCTTTCAAGGGTTATTTTTTAAGTTTGGAGTTATCTTACCCTTTGTTTGGTTTCTCTATATTTTACTCATAAATGGCATTATCCAGTACTTGTCTATCTCCTTCTGACTTATTTTGCCTATCATAATCCCTTCCAGATCCATTAATGTTGCTATTTATGGCATGAATTTGCCTTTTTTGATTGCTGAGTAGTATTTCATTGTGTATAAATATCATATCTTCTTCAAAGAAAACTGACATTGATGAAATTTATATGGCACCACGATAGATCTTCAACAGCTTAAGCAATCCTGACAAAAATGAGGAAGAATGGTGGCACTTCCAGACTTCAAATTATACTATAAAGCCATAACAAAACAACATGGTATTGGGGCATAAAAAAAGACAAAGAGAACATTAGAATATTATTGAGATCCCATAAGCAAACCCACATCTGTATGGAAAATTAATCTTTAACAAAGGAGCCAAGTGTATGTACTGGATCAAGGAAAACCTCTTCAATAAATGGTGTTGGGAAAATTGGACCGCTGCATACAAAAGAATGAAGCTAGATCACTATGTCACATGATACACAAAAAATCAACTCAAAATGCATAAAATACTTGGATGCAACATCTGTAACCAGAAAGTACATAGAAGAAAACAGCAAGACTCACTGTGAATTCATCTCCAACTTAAAGGGAAAATAAAAAGACTCTATTAACAATTAGGACTATGTCAAACTGAAACGTTTCTGCACAAAAAAAAAAATAACCATAACTAAAATGAAAAGATAACTTACTGAGTGGAAGGAAATGTTTGCATACCAGACAGCTGACAAGGAGCTGATATCAAAGATCTACACATATGCAACTCAACAAAAAGAAAACAAATAATCAAAAAAATTGGGCAGAAGAGCTAAACAGGCACTTCTCTAAAGAAGATACAATAGGCATATGAAAAAATGTTTGTCATCATTTATCATTTGGGAAATGCAAATCAAAACCACAATGAGATGCCACCTAATTGGCAAAATGCTGGCAAGGATGTGGAGAAAAAGGACTCCCACTATACTGTTGGTGGGAATGCAGACTTGTGTAGCCCCTATGGAAAATAGTATGGAGGGTTTTCAAAAGATTAAAAATAGATCTGCCATATGACCCATAATTCCACCACTAGGTATCTACTCAAAGAACACTAAAACACTAATTCAAAGGGAAACCTGCCTTGAACATTTACTGCAGCACTCTTTACAATAGCCAAAATATGGAAACAACCTAAAGTCCCGAAAACAGAGAAGTGGACCATGCAGATGTGGTACTATTACCCCACTTTTGTACAAATCAACAAGAAAGCCCAGGGCACCTTCCTTTGTAAATAGTGACAAGTTCAAACTACATATTTCCCCATCTACACACAGGAATCTCAATCATACGACCTCTAATCATGAAAAAAAACAACTAAAGCCTATCTCCTTATATTTCTTGTAAGTCATTTTCTAAGTTGTTTGGGAGTCTGTCCATTTCTCCCCAGAAAGTCTCAATCGGTGAGTGAATTACCCTCCTTGTGAATTCATGACATCATTAGCCTCAACATCAAAATCTATATGGTATGTCAGGGTCTTCACTTATCTTTGTAGGATGACCTCCGTTATAAAGACCATCATTGGTCTTTCTTTTAGTCAGACAACATACATCCCAACTTTTTGGAAAGTATTTTAGAACCAGCTCACTGCTATGCTTAAAATCATGGCATGAATGTCATAGACTATATTTGTTGTAATGAAGAGAAGGGAGTTGGTTAGAAGTGGAAAGGAGATATATATATATAGAAAAAAAAATGAAAAACTAATTTATGTATAAATGTTTCAATTATTCAAGATAAATAAATCAACCTTTATTTTAACTTATTGCTCCTATAAACTTTTCAAAAGCTTAAAACATGACATCAAGAGAATACATCTTTAATTGGTTTTATGTCCAACAGAAAAAGATCAGGTATAAAGGGCAAAAGGAAAAAAATGGATCTCTCACAGTCCCTGAATTTGTAGAACTATGGGACTAGCCAGAGAGACTTTTCCCTCAAGTGGTCAACAACACACATTGTACATAAATGTGCTACTTATATCTATATTTTCACAAAAATGTTAATTCATAAAGACGTCTGGGCTTTTTGAAGAGTGAAAGAAGAGAAGTGAAGTGAGTCTTTTGGGAACATAAGACAGGCTCACTGAAAATAGAGGATCACTTTAGAAACATTTAGAGATATACTTCAGAAAGGTAGCTTGTACTTTAGAGAGAACGTTGCAGTCACGATAAGTAGGAAGCCCATCTATGCACATGTCAGGTATGGCCAAAAATTAATGTCGATTTAAACTGAGACATGAAAACTTGCACCAACAGAAAAATAAAAGAAAACTCTGTTATTTCGCTGGAGCTCAAAATAGATCCAAAGTTCATCATATATATGAACGGGAATAAAGTAAAAAAAAAAAAAAAGTGAAGAAAGTGAAACAAGATAGCGTCCATAAATCATCACTCAGTGGATTCAACATAAAAAAATCAAGGAAAGCCCGTGTACTAACCTGTATTTAACTTCTTCAGAGTTTATATCAATGAAGTATAAATGATATTTCATTTGAAATGATAAGTTTTAAGCTAAGGTGGTCATGTTAACTCTGAATACTAGGGCAATAAGAAGGAAGAGGATGGACAAATCTGGCAAAAACAAACAAATGAACAAAAAGTCTTTAAGTGATAGAGTGTAAACTTTTCTGAAGTTACAGCAATGAAAATAAACTAAATGTCAGTATCTGGGGTCTAAAAATCACAATTAAATTGGTAATATTCAAAGCGAGGGAAATATATTTCTCAGTGGCTAATTATCTCCTGGTTTAAAAAAAGTACTTATAGATGGCACCTTAAAACAGATTTTAGTATTAGATTTGTAATCACTTTAAAACACAATACTAGCTGAATTGAATAAAATTAATTCAACACATATGTCTAAATCTGTGACCTATACACAAGGTTATTAATCACTGCAATACATGGCAGTCATGCTGTAATTACAGTAATCCCATTTGCAAATAGGAAAATAAAGTATCTCAGAAATTCCTGAGTATTGAAGTCACTTCTGTTGATTTGGTTTCTTTAGAACGGCATGATTTTGTGGCTGTCAGGATGTATGAGGACTGAGTATAAAGAAATGATATTGACTTTTCTATGCAGTTTCCAACACTGCCTCTATTCCAAAAAAAATCTCTGTTGAAAAGTTAGCTACCCTGTTCCCAACGTTGACCTACTTGATAAATTTCTTTCTGTCCACAATTGAAAAAAAAATGACAGATTTTAAAATAAACAAAGAACAAATATATATTCTATTGTATATTTGAGAACATCTAAATGTCTAAGAACCATCCCTCATATTTTTCACAAAAAAAACTAAGCACACACAAAAATAATAAAAACCACCCCTCGTATTTTTCATCCAGTATTGTCCTATTCTGAAACTCAATTCCTTTTCAGTTGATGAATACTTCTCATAAAAGTACTTTTTCACTTTGTTTCATGTGAGAGTAAACTATTGAAAAAGATGCATGTTCCACTCTGAAAGATATCTGGACCAGATATAACCTTCAGTTGGATCTGGAAAGGCAAATAAAATGAATGTATAAATGGCATAATTTTTCTTGTTCTTTTTTATCAAGAATATTCCTTCTTTGTTTTGCAAAAAGAAAAGATGAAAGAAGTATCCCCCTTTTTATGAAAAAGGGAGAAGTGATTTACTGATTGTTCAAGATAAGGATAAAAAAGGACCCCCTTTTTGTATTGTTTTCAAGGAAATTTGATGATCAGTACACTTGCTAGGTAGGAGGTAGACTCATATCGAGGTGCTTATTTGATCTTTTCACAATCTTTGTTTGGAAAACTTATGAGCTAATTTAAATGAGTCAACAAATTATTGGGTATCTTCAATGAAAAATTAGGCATTCTCTAATGTAACCTGACTTTTTTCATGTCTCAACACCTTTCACTATCTCTAAACTCTCTACCACTGTGTGAGATGTATACGAATGACAATTGCAAATTATTATTGTTCATAGACATACAAAGAAATTTTGTCACATCAAGTACAATTGACTTCTCTAAGGTGCCTGCTTTGTGTCTACTAAGCAAGGTCAGTTCAGCAGTCCTAATATCTTTTATATGAATCTGCTCTTTTTGATGCTGCTTTGAACTGGTTGTAACATCTTCCTGGTATCCATATTAAAGAATGAGTCAAATAGATTATTTGACACATGTTAATGTCATATTTGTATGGCAGTCATTTCATTAAAAATATCATTTAATATCTCATATTTGGATTATGCATGTACTTGGTCTGCTTCTGATGCTTCCTATAGTAGAAGTACCACCATCCACTGTTCTTTATTATATGTGATCTGGAGCTTTAGGGTAATCCAAGCTTCTTCCTTCCATTCTCCTTTATTTTCCCCATCCATATCCAATCTATTTTCAATTTCTTACTTTACAGGCACTCCTAATAAAATACATTAGATGTAGTGGAGAGTGAATCAAGTTTTCTGACAATGTTTATATAATGCATTTATATAATGACATCGTTGCCTCCAAATCAAAGGCTAATCTACCCAATGTGCATAAATAGCACAAAATTATGCCACCAGGGTTTGGGAAATTAATGGACTTTAATGAGGGTCAGCAGGAGGTAGAAACTCTGAGACTCAAATCTACCTCTCTGAAGGGCCAGGGAAATGGGCTTTTATCTCATTTTGGGAAGTGGGGTTTAGAAGAACAAAGTTGAAGAACAAAGTTTAGAAGAACAAAGTTGAATTTCATTGGTTAGAGAGTGGAGAATATATATGGCTGAAGTTCATTGAAATAGCTACAAATCAGTACTTTTTTAAATAACTGTATCTTCCTGGTAGATAGACCCTTGCTCTAGATTGCTGTCTGATTGATCCCTCTACCTTGATTTCATGTCAGTAAGAGTTCAGTTTAGGCTCATTTATCTCTGCACTTGCAAGTTATATGATGAACAGTCAGGTATTAAGCTCTTGCTTCCATGAGGACAAGTTCAAGATAGTTAGCCACATTCAACTATTATTGCTGAGGTACATCAGCCGTGGTTTCAACATCCCATACCAAGCCATGTCAATTAACCTTTCTCAGAACAACTAAAATGCTTTTAAATGAGTCATACTGCAAACAGACCTCTTCACATTCAATGTCTAGACCCCATTCTACTTTCTAAATATCTTTTAAATCATCTATTTCATTCTTGTTATAACATCATTCTAGCTGCTCTGTGGAGAAAAATTTGATTTGGACAAGTCTAGAAGGATGTGGGTCAGTTAAGAGGAGACATCTTGACTTAAGTTTAGAGAAGGTGGACATGGCATAGCATGGTGTGGATTGTCCTGATAGTAGTTCATGATGTGGCAGGACTCTGTAACCACTTGTTAGAATATATTTTATTTGCACAGAAATACAGGACAACTGAAAAGGCAATCAGTAGGTTATGTAGTACTTTCTGGAAGATAACTGACTAAGCCATCAATTTATGGAACTCATGTAATATCAGAACAAAAACCAGGTGGCTGAATGTATCACTGTATACTGAGACAAATATCTTTTATTTGATTACTTTGATAGAAGCCAGCTCAACCAATGCTCAGAAAACAGTGAACTGCTGCCTACATTTGGCTGTACTCTGAGGGGTAAGTGAACATATTATCTTTTGAGATGCACAAATAAAGACCTTTAATTACGCTATTGCTTAAAACACAGATGAAATGATATTGTGAATATACTTGAAATGGGAAATATTTTTTAAAAGATTGAATTATTTCGAGCTTAAGGCAAATTTACATTTTAGTTACTTGGAATAATACCAAAAATAGTTGCCGCTAGATTTCTGCTGATAATACATCAGAACTTCAAACTTATATTTGTAGTTTCATGAAAAAGAAGAAACAAGAAAAAAATGGCAACTGAGATTGTTGCCCATCAGTGCCTTATGTATTTTAGTTTCCCATTTGATTAATGTATCAGTCATGAAGTCCTTGCTATTATTTGAAAAGATTTTAGAAATGTGTTGGTGAGTTTTGTTTTGTTTTGTACTTGCTTGTTTTGGGAGAAACAAACAAAAAACAAGTAATTTCTTACATAGGCTTAAGTCAGAGTTCTTAAATTCGTAAATAAATATACTCACTATATTTATAAGTATTATTTGAATGGACTTTCCAGTCTAGGGGCATAAAAGAGATTTAGCCAATCAATCAAAGCAGTGTCTTGAAAACACGTTGATTTAATTAGATTTTACACATGCATGAAAGAGACTGTCTATGATTACATGTGATGGGTTTTCCAATTATTCTCCATTTTTTGACTCTAATTTTGACCAAGAAACCCACATGCATTACTAATAAGAAAATTCATTTCCTAACAAAAAACTCAAATGGAGAGGAACTGCACCATTACAATTAGAAGCCTCTTGACTGATTAAGGATGATAGGTAGCAAATTGACAACTTTAGACTGTTTCATTACCATCAAATATTAAAGCAGATATTTCACTTTTGGTTTTAGTCGTTTTTTCTTCCACATGGGTCTCCAGGCAAGAGAGTGAGTGGCAACTAAAATCCAGTCTAGTTGGAGTTTGGCAAGTCAAGTGTCCCAGCGATTGAATGGTTCCCCTAGGCAATGGCTACTTTCCTTTAGTTTGTGTGAAGTCTACCAGCAGTCCAGCTTAAAGTTTAAGAGCTAAGTTTTAAGAAACAATTCTGAGGTCTTGGAAAATAGGAGCAGTCTAGTGTATATTCCTAGGAAGGATATATACTTGACTATGAGAAAAGATTTAAGATGAGTTTATACTTTTTTAGTGCCACATTGGTTTCAGCTATTAGGCTATTTGAGTTCGAGTTTAGCATAACATGGATTTTTAGATTTTTAACATTTTATAGAATGTGTGTTTTTGTAAATCCAGTTTTCAGTTATCAACTGTTTATATTTATGAATTGACAAATACTTGGGTAATCAAGTTTTAATTTTAGTCAAAAACTCAAGGATATTAAAATGCTTTGCAAAACTTCTGGAGGTACTAAATTTTGAGTGTCAAAGAGGACTTGAATTTCCTGATTCCTAATTCAACCAAAATTAAAACAAAGACATTTAATTGTATTATGTGGAAAGATTTCCAGAAATGATTTCCCATTCTCTATAAAAATTAATACATATACCTGTCTGATGCTTTGTTAATTCCAAATCCTTTCACTATAAAGAACACTTGGTAATTCGTACTATACTGTGGGCGGTTGGCTATTTGCGACGTGCATTGTGGCTCTTTTTACAGCTATGCCCTGACTCTTAGATTCTTTTTAACAGATTCAGTACTTGTTGCACTAACTGCAAAGAATTATATGTTCATAGAGCATGCCTTGGCTATCACATTTATTCTTATTACAATGTTTGAAGCCAAGATTAGGAGGAAGTGACAAAGGAGGAAAGGATGCGTGAGTGCTTGCATGCATGTGTGTGTGTGTGTGTGTGTGTGTGTGTGTGT